>BMAO01014549.1:0-21528 GCA_019973975.1 Trichonephila clavata | reverse complement strand
GATGCACAAACCAAGGATGAGGTAAGTGATTTTTTTTCTTTCGTATGAATTTCACATAAAAATTATTTTACAGTGTTCATCGTTCACAGTGTCTTAGTGTTCATTTTTATTTAAGCTACCAGGTTATCTGTTGTTAGGTTTCCCATTTTAATGAATTTTTTGATAATCTCTACTGTTATACATTATTTACTTCGTTTACTCAAATTACGGTTGATTTTGTATTCAGTTATATGTTAAACATTAAAGTTTCTACGTGATGTGTAAAGGTACATTATGTTATAGTTTGGTAATCCTTTGTAAGAACATCTATATACATTAACTTGAAAAAGTTGCATTCACCCATAACAAATCACACAGAAAAGGTAAAATTTAATAGAAACATAATTTTTTCTCACAATATTTCATGAATTTGTTTACTATTATTTAAATATTGAGCATGCAAGAATTCATTAATTTTGAATTAAAACTACATAAGATAATGGAGTTTTGTAGCAAAGTACACAAATCGTAGGCAAAAAGTGTGCATTCACTATTTGAAATATTCTTGATTCTTGAAATTTTTATCAACAGGCGTTTTAGGTTTACCGATTTTTGCATTCCGTTATCAAGTAAAATAGCTTAAGAAAGTTGTGACGCAATAATTTTAACATTTTTGTGAGATACGAAGCAATTCATGGTCATGAAAAATTAAAGGAAGGATTTTAGTATCAGTGAGCGTAAAATCATTGTTAAAATATGGAAAGAGGGAAAAAGTCGTCGAGATATTGCCTGATCCGTTGAACGGCAGTATTCATCTATCCAACGTGTTATTAATATCTTTAAATCTACAGGAGTTTACACATTCAAACCTCATTCAGGTCATCCATCTAAACTCACAATCAGAGACAAAACCAAGTATGATATCCTTGGTGGAAAAAATCCACTTTTAAATGCAACTCAAATAGAAACAGACATTCACGAGAAGTTTAAGACAAACATTTGTGCGGATACTGCAAGAAAAATCTCAAAAAGGCCGGATACCATAGTCTTCTTGACTTCTTGCAGAAAGTCTTATATTTTAATGACCACCGGCTGAAACGGATAGCTTTAGCAAAAAAACATATTCATAAGCCTCTGGAGTTCTGGAGGACTGTGATATTATTCGATGAGAGCAAACTTTGCATTTTTGGCACAAAAGGTCGAAATTGGTATGGAGAAAACTTTGCACAGAGCTTCAAAAAGTGCATTTAGAACCAACGGTAAAGTACGGGGCGGTTGGTGTTATCGTGTGGGGGCGCATGGCGAGCAATGGTATTGGAAAGTTGAAAAAAATCGAATCAATTATGGAACAAATAGATTATCTCGATGTTTAAAAACAATTTAAAGGAAAATGCCACCAAACTTGGCCTAGGATTGATGTTTGTTTCCAACACAACAACAATCCTAAGCATGCCGCTGAGATTATGAAGCTTTGACTCCTGTGTAATGTCCCAAATCAACTGCACTCGCCTCCGCAGTCACCTGGTCTGAATCCTATAGAACTCCTATGGATTTTCTGGACCGGTAGGATTCGTCAACACAATATATCTAGCAAGGATACGTTGAAGAGTGTTTTTAAGGAGGAATGAGAGAAGATAAGCCCTGAAGAAACCACTAGACTTATTGATTCAATGCCAAAACGACTTCAGGATGTTTTCAAGACGGGATTATCCAACCAGCTATTAAATTAGCTTATTATCCTTTTCAAATTTTTATAGTTACTACTAAAACTGTGAACATAGAATTTTTCTACTTGATTTTTGTTGTTATTGCTACAAACCTACGTTTTAAAAGCGAAAAGCAAACGAGTTTACTTTGTTGTTCTCAATACTTATAATGAAAAAATAAAATATAATTTTTAAAAAATTTCAAATTCCGTTTTAAATTTTTTTTTTTGTTTATGTAAGCAGTAGTAGGTGAACGCAGACTTTCTCTTGAACTATATATATATAAGATCCGGCTTGGGGCCCAAGACCTGAACTGCGGGGGGGGGGCCAGTTATTTTCCGTTACGCCACTGAAAATGAATAATGATGGTGTATGGTGGTAGACCCAGATGACAGCCTTGACATTATAATGCAGTCTTTCTAAATGTTGGCATATCTTATTGAGGCTGAGTCGTGGATGAGAAATGGCCATGTTTTTTAAATTCACATGCTCATCAAGTCAGAGAATTGGAGCTCATTGAGCATCATTAACAACAAAAAACATTATTAAACACATTTCTACATTATTTGGTTCTAATTAGTAACTCTGAAAGATTATTTTGGTTTGCAAAATGTTACTTTTAAAGTTGTTCCAAAAACAACATACTGAAAGTCTCAAGGGATGCTTCATCATGGTATTTCATTTTTAAAACACATTACTGATGATGAACTTGGATTTATACTGTTGATGCATATAATTGATCGATAATCAAGTGAATGGCACTTGAAAGTGGAAGCAAAACCAAAAGGACCATTTCAAACTCACTTAAAAAATCAAGGTAATGTTGACTGTTTTGATTGATGCCCAGTATGAATTTTTACCATGTGACCAGATGATTAATAAATATTATTTTTGCATTTTAACCATTTACATGAAATAATATGGCAAAAACTGTCCAAGTGTGGTCAGATAACTCATGTGTTTTGTATCTTCTGATAATGCCAGCATTATTCATATACAGTTGACTCGTAGATAATTCAAAGTTGAAGGGACCAAAGAAAACTTCGAATTATCAAAAGGGTAGGAAAAAACTCCCAAAATACATGGAGAAAATTTTTTTAACACATTTAAATTTGAATCTATGTAATAAAACAATAATTGTACATACATATAATCTTATTTTAAAGAGTATTTTAAAAATCATATATTATACAGTATAAATATTAAACAGAAGTTAAAATTCCTGTATTAAAAGAATTAATTTATGTATTAAAAACAATTATTAAAAGAATACATACTGTACATAATTAATTTTTTTTGACAAAAATCTGTTATCTTTTTTTGTTTTATGGCATTTAATCTAACTTTGTCAATAGATTTTTCTAGAATAAATGAAGCTTGTAAATGTCCGCATCAACATGATTTTGAAGGGGAAAGGTTGCGTAGCTTGTTTAGTGACACTTTAGCTTCTATCAAAATTATTGGAATCAACCAACTCCGATGGTCATCAAAGAGGCTACATTACAAGGGAGACAAGCAGAGACAATACGATACAAAAACACGTAAGCTCCAACCTGTTTGCTACAGGACTCTACATGATAGTGAGTGTTTGAGAGTTTTATTAGATTACTTTGAATTATCACATGTTGTATTCTGGCCGGCCACAGATTTTACTTTGAAATAATGAGTGTCCAAAACGTATTGTTTTAGTTTGAAATATCAAGAGTTTTTCTAGGGACTGAGCATATACTTCGAATTTGTGAGAAATTCATATTATCAAAAGTTTGAATTAGCGAGAGTTGACTGAATATATATATTTATTTTTGTAAGGCATTCAACAAATACAGATCTATAAGCTTTCATATTCACCCAACGTGGCACTGTATGACATTCTTTTTTTATTTTTGTGACAAAAATTGCCTTTTTGTCATCACCATTTTGAGTCTGGAAATGCAGTAACAGAAAATTTGATCTGCACAAATTATACTATAGACCAACTTCATCAGATCAAAGAACATCGCCAAAGGCTGTTATCCTTTCTACACATGTTTGAAAACAAATTACAGTGTAATCCTGTATCAGAAGACAAAATTTAGAAGAATTTAAAAATAGCATTTTTTTAAAACACACTCTTGAAATACGCAAAAGATACAATAACTACATTATTCTGCAACTTAAATGCTGCAATGGACTAAATTCATGTGACGTCATAAAAGTTCATGAAGTATGAACTTATCATGCAGATCTGAAATGTTTCTTGTTTCACCAAATTAAGCAGTCTTTCAGGTATATCAGACATATCAGACAGAAATATTCCACTTTTTCCCATAGAAAATAAAATCCCAAATTTAAATAATTTTTCCAACAAAATCAGCGAATAATAATATTACACATTATAAACTAATTTTATTATTTTTCAAGCATGTGCAAGCAAACATGAATAGGAATGAATTTCCATCACTGGCAGCATACCCTGATGTTTGGCAATGCTTTTTGGACAAGATGGTCGTCTGCGAGTGAGTGGATATTAATGTTGCACCATTCAGCTACTTGAAGGTTTTTGGCAACGGACCTCTTAATTTTGAACCATGGTCAAGTGACGAGGACAACACCTGAGCTAGCACCTCCCTCTCCTAACAACCACACCAACAAGAGGGACATTTGAGCTCTCGACAGATTTAACATGCATCGCTCCCTTACAAGGTGGGTCTTCAGTGGTATTGGGCTAGAACTCATGACATGTCAGCCATGAGTCCGTTACTGCTAGGCTACAGTGGTCATACAAGATGGTCAAACAGTATAATACTAAGTACCAAAAATTAAATATAAGTTTTATAAACAGGTTTCAATAAAAATGGCTCTAAGGGATGTTTTGTGGATTAGGAAAAATGTTGGCAGAAATGTGTATAAAGTTGGAGATTATTTTGAAGGAAGTGTAATACTTTTTAACTAATAAATTGATGCCTCTTGTTTTATGATAGCATTCCAAATACTTTATCACAGTAGTATTCATGAAACATTGAAAGACTTGATACTCTTTTCAAAAACTATTTATAAGTTTTATCCCACTGGGAAAAAAAGTATTAAAGTGATTACTTCTTTCAGTATCAATTAAAGACAACTTAATCAATGTAATATGAAAAATGTAATAGAATATATAGAAATATAAAAATAATAGATAGAAAAGTATAAAACAAAAAAAATAGTACGTATTTGAATCAAAATTGCTATGATTTAATTGAAAAAAAAGCAAAAAAATAGTCTTTTACAAATTTGTTTATAAGAAAATTAATTCTTAACAAATTGTAAGGAAAGACATGATTATAAAATAATACATCTTACAACAAGAATCAATTATTATTAAAAGTTACTTCACTTTTTGTGACATAAATAATGTTTAAAATATATTTATCATATTGATTATTTGCTCAAATTTCATTATACATGTTTCACAATTTACTAAAAAAATTCAAAAATTTAAGAAAAATTCAGATTTTAATATCTAGTTTTTGATTCTCATATGAAGTTATGTATTTAAACAAGCTTAACATTATTTAGAAAAATAAGTATATTTAAATGATGTACTTACTACTAAACAGAGAAAAAATTTATAAAATAACAAAATATATTTAATGTAAAAGTATTCAACTTTTCTGTACTAAATAAAATTTAAAAAGTTACAATTCAAATTTTAAAAAAATGGTTAATTAACGCTCTCACTGTGTAGTTATTTTATTAAAGTAGGTTCAAAAATTGCGTATTTTTTTATTTACATATTTCAAATCTACATTTTAGTGTTAAAAAATATACAAAAGATTTTAGTAAAAGAGTTTATTTTAAAATATAGAATTAGATCCTAAAAAATATGAAAATAAAAACATAAATGATATCCTAAATAGGAACAGCACGGGCTGCACAGCTAAGTAGTCGGAAAAATGCATACCCAGGGGTGCGCAAATTTTGCTACATCTATGTTGACCATGAAAATCGCAGATGCACAGGCAGAGGGTTAATAGAAATATCAAGATATTTAAAATATACCAATTTTCCTAAATATATGCATGATTAATTTGTATCTGACAGAATAATACTACTGAAAACATTAAGATATTTTCAATTCTACATCATTATATTCAAGCAAATCTCAATTTCAAATGTCTAAGGCTTTTTTTTAAAAAAAAAGTAGGAAAAATCCTCATCTTTAAAAGTTTTTGGAAACCAAATTGAAAATGAAATATGAAAACAATTTAGCACATTAGACATAACTATAAATAATATAAGAGTAAATTAACTTTGAATAAAATGAAAAGAATCTTACCTGTCTTAGAAGTGCTTGTTGTTTTGTATTATAATCGGAAGGTGCAGCTATGTAAAATCCTAAAATATTTAATCCTCCTGGAAGAGCTCTCAGCAGCTGAAATAACAATTCATGTTTATGTTTTTTTACAACAAGAAAGTCAACTTTCTTAAAATATGATCAGTATTTTTATATTTTACACATATTGGTATTTAGCAATTGTCCAAAATTTCTTTAATGATAATGAAAAATGGGTATAAAAGTTGTTATGAAAGAGTGCATAATTATAAAAAAGTTTAAAAATGCAAAAAAAAAAAGAAATTGTTTCAAAATCATAAAAAAAATAAGCAATTTTTAAAAAGTTTATAAAGTTGAATATGAAAACATTTAATCATATTTGTCACACAATGTTAAAAAAATTTATATTTTCTCTTTTTATTTGTAATATACATGAAGAGGATATATAGTGCAGGAGAAAATAAACATTTTTAAAAATAAGCATTTCACTAATCACTAAGAAAGAGAAGCAGAGATAACTGATATTAAAATCCAATTGAAAAAAACATGTGGTGCTTCTTTGCAAATTGCAAAGTTTTTCCTTTTATTTAGCTCTAAAATGGGTTGCTAAAGTATTAAAATATTCAAAAAAATCCTCAAAAATTAGCAGCACATCAATACCAAATACATTCATTCTAACAATATAAAATACAAATTTTAATGTTCTTAAAAGAATATTATTGAATTTAAAATAATCACAGAAAATATTTAACACACACACATATTATAAACCAAAATCACACCATACCTAAAAATACATATATTTCTTTTCAAAATTTTAATTTTTGCTGAAGGTCGACAAACCTTTTTAAGAAGATTGAGAAAGATACAAAATCACTCATTCCTATTGCTGTATTGTGCATTGTTTGTTATATGAAATTTGAAAGGTTTGAATCAAATTGATTTGCACATGTACGTTTTCCATGAAGTGATTCAGTTTCCTTAATGAACTCAAAGAAAATATCCTTTGTGACATTTCACTCCACAAAAATCAGTCAAAGGCAATGGAATACTGATTGGTGTCTTGAATCCACATATTTGCCATAATTAAAATTTATACATACTTGATATGCTTTCTTCAAATCAACTATACTTTATCATTGACCTAATAGTATAATGCTCATTTATTCCTCTGTCATGATATTCCCTTAGTAAATTTATCAATCAAACCATTGTCAAACAAGCATTGCTATATCACAAGATTGCTATATTACATTCTTTTTTAACTCAAAATCATAAAAAAGAATGTAAATTACATTGCCTTTTCACAGTAGTGAAAGGAAGGAACACTTCAAGGAAATTGCACTAGTTAGCAAGCATAATGAAGCCCAGTGGCTGAGTGGTAGTGTATCGCGCTGCCACGCCACAAGTCCAGGGTTCAAATCTCAGGTTGGGCAAGGTTGATTCAGACTTTCATCCCTTCCGCAGGTTGATAAATGAGTACCAAGCTTACTAGGGAACTGAACACTGGGGGGTTGGCCGTCAGACTGACCTTCTGACCGAAACATCTGCACATGCACCCCAGCACCTAAGGTCACATAAACTGAGAAAGGCACAGTAGGCCTTGGTCCTCATGGGCTGTTGTGTCAATGAGTTCAGTTCAGCAAGCACAAGGAATAGAGAAGTCAAATTGTTAAACATTTCAATAACTACAAGAGCAGATCAAAAAGTTACACTTCCAAAAGTTATGGCTATTTATTAAGTAACCTATTCAAAGGCAACACAGCTTTGACAGCATACAATGTAAGTTCACTTTTCCACTAGTTCAAGAGACTCTAATCATTTCTCCAAATGGACAACTAACTTTCTTATACTAGATGCACAGGAATCTCTTCCAGAGCTATGTAACCACATGGTGACAGCTGCTTTCACCTCCTCATTTCAGAATCATTGTCCACTGAGGTCATTTTTGAGCTTACTGAAAACAAGGAAATCACATGATGCTATTTCAAGACTGTATGGAGGATGGTACCATACCTCCCACTTGAATCACTGCAGCAGTTCACACATTTGGCAGGCCTTGTCAGGTGTTACATTATCATGCAACAAATTAACATTGGCATTCAATTTTCCCCTGCACTTTATTTTAATTGCTTTACACAGCCTGTTCAATATTTGACAGTATGAAGCCTAGTTGATTGTCGTTCCTTTTGGCATAAATTCCACATGCACCAAGCCCTCCAAGTCCAAGAACACTGCCGCCATAACCTTTCCTGCTGAAGGATAGACTTTGGCCTTTTTTGTTGTGGCGATGAGATGTGCACCCATTCCATCGATGTTCTTTGCATTTTGGGGATAAGTGGTGGACCCACATTTCATTCCCAATGATGATTCGACGCAGAAACTCATTGCCCTATGCAGAATATCATTGCAAAAATACCAGTGAGGATTGGAAACATTGTTCCTTGTGATCATTGGTGAGAAAATGTGGGACCCATCTTTGACACAGTTTACAAAATCCAAGGTGCTCGTCAACAATGGAGAAAGACAGCCATACAAAATGTTCAGCAGGCTTGCAGTTTCCCAGTTTTATGCACAAATTCTTTCTAATGATTGCATCTCCACAGACAATGTTTCTAATGGTACTAGATGTTGCAGGCCTGCCTTTGTTACATTAATCCATGATATTGTTACGAATTCTGTAAATTGGTGTAATTTGTCTTATGATAATGAATGTTATATGTATCCCATTGTATTTCAATAGCAAGTCGCCAAATTGGCGAGATATTGGCTCATTGGCAATGTTTTAGGCAACTAATTTTGTCGCCAAATTTGGCGACATTTCGCCGTTTGGCGACGGAAGTTGGAAACCTTGGCGACAGAGAGAATTTTCTAGAGGGATCCTGATTTCTTGAATTCTCTCCAAGGTTCTGGATTTTTCTAATATGACATAACTTCCTGTTAGTGACGTCACTTCCGGCACAGAGCATATAAAAACAAGCACGAAAGATTAGGAGTGGTTTTTTTGGAGCCTTAGACAGCAAGCAAGCTGTAGGCTGGTGACTGAGCTACTGAATGCGCAGTGTTATTCTTGTAGTCTTCGTTAAATAAATAGCTTTATTTATTTTTTTTAAAAGGATTCTGCTTATTGAATTTACTCTAAGCACATCGCAGGAAATTCGTAACAATATCCATATACCTGGCTTCAAATTGTTGACACTACTTTAAAATATATTGCTGAGTAATTGCATGCTCACCATATACAGCAGTGACTTCACAATGAACATTCATGCAATTAATCTGTTTGACCCACAGAATCTGACTGTTGCATGCACTTTCAATTTGGAGTGAGCATCCAATTGATGTATCATTGATTTTAGTCCGCTATCCACACGCAACAAGATGGGAGACCACACCAACCTTCCTATCCGACATCTGAGCAGTTAATGTCTCTTTCTGAGCATTGCCCAAAATTATGACACACAGTGCGCTCTTGCGGCGAGCTGAGCTAACTTTTTTAATCTGCCCTCATGCATGATTTTCTTCTATAGAAAATCAACTTTTTTTTAATAAAAAGAAACACCAGTTAGTTTAAAATAATAAATATCAGTCAAAACAGAGAAAACATGACTAAATCAGAATAATCCCACATTTAAATGTATCAGGTTACCAAAATAAACAATTTATTCAATAAAAATGTATCACAACATAAAATCCAATAAAAACTGCTATATCTGAGATAAACACTGTATTTTTCATTAGAATCTATATTACTGGAATAAAGCACTTAAGATTTACAAATGCAAAAAAAATTATATTATAAGTGGTGTAAGATTTATTTTAGTACATAGATTAAGCTAATATTTTGTCATTTCTATTAAAAAAAGAATTAGATTTTTCAGTGTAACAAATATTAATACCTGCTTTGCATGTTGACAAATCCAAAACTCATCTAGCTCAACAGGATCTACATCAGATTTTTTCTTGGGTTTTTCTGATGCCTCACCATCCTTAGAGTCTGCATTATCATCTTTTTGTGGTGTTGGGCACAAACGAATAGCAAAATCTTTTTGATCGGTATACTAAAAATAAAAAAATTACATCAATTAATTGTTTGTCAACATCTCTTTTTGAAACTATATGAGGATTATTGGTGATGGACCTTTGTAATTTTGTACCATTGTCAAATAATGACGGCAGAATATACATCCCAGCACCTCATTCTCTAAACTTCCAAACCAATGTGAGGATTTTCAGCCTTGACCATTTTAATAAGAAATAGACCCTCTACTCAGCAGGTCCAAAAAATATCAAATAAGACACTATCTTGAATTAAAGTAAAGGAACATAAATAGTAATAGTTAAAAAAAATATTAACAATATAAATCCATTTAATAACTTTCTATTAACAAAATAATCTAAATTCTCATAATGTCCTCAGAATTGAAGTCCCATCTATTGTTGAATATAATAATAGTGATAACAAAGTCATAAATTCACATTATATTTTGTTGTATATTTCTGTGATACAAACAAGCATTAAAATTCTGTGATACACACACACAAGCACACACCTTTAATCAAAAATGGAATTGGAGTGTATTATTTTGCTAGTGTCATATAGGATACATTTAATACTATGATTAATACCTTATATTTAAAATGAAGTACAGAGTGCATACCAAATTAAAAGCTAATAACCTTTAGGATCATTTTAGAACGTACTTCAAAAATTGTACCTTCCAAAACATATAAATTGCCTTAAAAGTTGTAAAAAAACTAATTATTTTATGAGTTATTAAAAAACATTTAGCAAAATTAAAATTATTTTATTTGTATGTTTTAATACTTTATTTTAACCATGCTTGAAAATGATTAATGTCCTGAATATAGAAAAATATTGTCTATTCTAATGATAAAATTGGTTTCTTTTCTCTCTTTTTTATTTATGTTTAAGATGCAAATACTATTGATTGTCTGTGACAGTGATCCAATGAGAAATATATATAATTTATTTTACATTTATTGACAAAAGTTTATGAAAACATAAACATGTACACTTAAAATGTTAAATCTTTTGTAGTTATGAAATATTTGCACAAACATTGTGCAATATTGTTAATTGATTTATATTTTAGTAAAGAAGCACAACACACAACAAATAATACAAATATAAATTTTGAAACAAAGATTAAATTTAAATCTAAGCCATAAAATGTTGAAAAACATCAAAATTTCTTGGTCATTTAAATAGTATTTTACATTGAAATATCATTTATTTCTTTCGAACAAACTGTTTATTTAAACATATTAAACACAACAAAAATCTTGTCCATATTTAAACATGAGATTGATATATGTTAAACAATTTTATTATTTAACATGAATCAATCTTATTTACATATATTGCTGATACACATTTAATTTGAAGAAGTTTTTAGTTATACTACTACATAAGTTTGGTAATTAAGATTTAAACTGAAATATATATATGCAAAGTTACAAACTTACATCATCAATTTTTCATACAAAATACCTTAAAATTGTTTGTTTCCATAAAACAATACAAGCTTATAATTATTAAGAGTGTTTTTCATATTGTTTCAAATAAAATGGAAATTTTATAAATGTGCAAATATCTTTTTTTTAATTTTATTTCAAAAATATAATTTCTTTCAAAAGAAATAAATTACATTCAAATACCTTTAGTCACATTTAGTATCTATTTTAGAACAAAAACAGTACAAAACACGGAAGTACTTTAATATTCAATAAGAGTAAACATTATGAAGAACTACTCTTTGATGTAAACAACATCCTTTGGTAAACTTATCCTTTTATAACCATTACCTCATTTTTTGTTTCTGTAGAATGTTTCTCATATTAGAATGTTTTTCATATAGAATGATTCTCATATAGAATGATTCTCATGTAGAAAGTTTTTCATATCAGTGCAATGTTAAGTTGTGTTACATTGCACTAATATGATTACTTTACTTGAATTTACCCTTCTCAACAAATCTTAAAAGGGAAAAATTGGAGGATTACAGACTTCATGGCCATCATAAAGTGTTCTGTTTTTTCTCTAATGAAATGCCTTCTGGTTCATTTATATCGTCATGCAGTTGCTCAGAGACAGTTGAAAACTCATGTTTAAAACTTCTAGTTTTTAACAGAAAACTACTTAAAAATAATTAGATAAGAAAACAAATTATCATCCCAGTTGATTTTCTTATATCTATCTAGTACATAATGTATCTCATTTGCTTAATAATTCAGAACGAAATATTCAGTTTCAGATATTAAAACATTGATTCTGTGCACAAAAATATATTTTCTTAAAAAATAGGATGAAACGTAAATAACTAATATTGGTGTAAAAAACCTATTGTTTCAAAGCCGCCCTTAAAAATATACACTTGCCTGTCCAATTATTAATCCAGTCTGTGCTGATTTAAGCTTTGCAATGGAATTCAATTTTTCTTGTACTGTATTATCATATGTTATAGGTCTACCCATTTTTAAAATTATATTTGATTGCTTCTTATAAAAAATAAAGTCAAGTAAAAAGTTCTTAGCTAATGATTGAAAGAAAAAAAACTCTTATACATATATGTATTTACACATAAGTTAATCATATGCACACCATATGAATCAAGTTGAATTTCGAAAGTTACAGACAACACGAAATAAATTTTCTTCCACTCGATATTGATTTAAGAAATAAATTATTAAAATAATCGATTGGAATAAGTATGAGCAAGGTTAAATAAATTTTCAAGTAATTAAAGAAAAATATAATATTAGTTATTACATAAAATAAATTTCATAAAGTTGTACTTTTGTGTAAAAATAAAAATGAAGAGATCAGAAAATGAGCCAATCACCCTTAAAAAGTCTTTTAGTTGATATTTTTTTTCTATTCTCGACTCATGGTAATTTCTTCTCGTTCTGTATTTTTATTTTTCTTATTTTTGATGTACTTCAAAATATCTTGACAGTTGGATATAATTTCTAGGATGATGTAAATTTAAATTTAACCGAGCTAAATAAATTATTGTATAATAGTAAGTCAATAAATTATTCTATTTAGTAAGTAAGAGCATGATGTATCTGGCAACAGCCTTTTAAGAAATGGCTAGAACTCTAGAGTCGTTGCAGTGCGTCTTGAACTGAATTGAAATCAGGTAATTTGTTTCTTAACGAAATTGAACTGAAGTTAAAGAAAACTTCTCATTCTTTTTTTTAATTTATTTAACAATTTATTTAAATTGTTTTTTTCTAATCGTAAAAGTAAATATTGATTAGTGATCAAATTTTATTTTTAAAAAATCCTCTGTTGCTCTGTATTTGCCATGTGTGGACGTTAGGTTTAGTGGACTTGCATAACAAATTAAAGATAAGTTTTATATTTCAGAACCATGTCAGAAACTCGAGCTCCCCCTTCGAAACGTCGAAAAATAGAGATGCAAGTTACTCATGTAGAACTTACTGATGGAGATCAAATTGTGACTGACGGTGGTGAAATCTGGATTAAAGAAGAGCCATCTGAAGGCTCAAGTTGTGCCAAAGAAATTAAGGAGCGTAGTCGTGAAAAGGAATTATTTGCGAAGTATGCGACAAAAGTTTCTCATCGGAAGAGAAATTTCAAGACCATTATCTTATTCATTCTGGAGTTAAGCCTTTTGTTTGTGATGTGTGCCTGAAAGGCTTTGCTAATAAAAGCAACTTGCAACGGCATAAACTAATACACAGTACCGACAAGCCTTATACATGTGATGTTTGTAGCAAAGGTTTTGCTGATAAATATACGTTTCAAATGCATAAAATGATTCATAGTGGAGAAAAGCATGTTTGTGAGATTTGCGCTAGAGAATTTACTCAGAAATCCAATTTGAAAAGGCATTACACAAACCATTCAGAATATAGACCTCATGGATGTGGGTTATGTGGAAAACGCTTTACTGATAAGTATACTTTGGAAACACATCTTGCTATTCACACTGGTGAAAAGTTCATCTGTGATGTTTGTTATCAAGGATTTACACAGAAGTCCAATTTAAAAAGGCATTACATGCTACACTTTGCCGTAAAACCTTTTTCTTGTGACATTTGTGGCAAAAGTTATGCTGACAACTATACTTTTCAAATACACAGATTGATTCATACTGGAGAAAAGCATATATGTGATATTTGCTCACGAGGTTTCACTCAAAAAAGTAACTTAAAACGTCATTATGCAACTCATGCGAAGGAGAAAAAATATCATTATTGTTTGAAATGTCCCAAGAAATTTTTGAAAGAAGATAAGTTAGAAAAACATGAATTAACTCATCTTAAAAATTATTTTGAATAGCATTGAATAATGTAGTCTGAACAAATTTATTCATTGAATTATGCAGCAAATATATATATATAACTGTTTTGTCTATTAATTATAACATAACATGATTTAAAATATTCAATCAGTTTGTACAAATGCTGAAAACATGATTATAAATAAATAATTAAGTACTTGCATGTATTAAAATCAATTTTTAATTAAATTAATTAATTTTTTTAAAGATGCCCATAAGCTCATGAAAGTATAATTGTTTACTAGGCATTTTTAAGTTCTATAGTTCATTTTTAAGTTCTATGTTTTTCAGGTAGATATATTCATTCCTTGAATTTGATTATGGAGTTGCCAATTTGTTATTAATTAAAATATTGTTACTGAAATTGTTTTCTAAGTATATTTTGACATAAAATTATATTTTCTCATGGAATTTAATTAGCTGTTATTATTGATATAGATTAAGTAACTGAATTTATTTTTTCTTTTGTTGTGTAATAAAAATGAATCTCTTTCAAGAATTGGATTTGTTTGATTTTAAACATTTCATAACTATGTAGCATATATGTGTATTGATTGAAAGTCAAAGATTGACCTGAAACTTTTTAAAAGTAGTAGTAAAATGGTATCATTTGTTTAATTTTAGGGCGCTAGTTTGACAAGAGGGGTGATAACATTATAATAGGCTCATGCTTAATATTTTTATCGTCTGGCAATGTTGTTGCCATGTGGATAATGTATATTAGAAATAATTAACTTATTTCCATCATTAACTTTAATATATATTATGTAATTATTTCATTAATAATATATAATAAAAATACTATTATATGAAATAATCATATAATATTCATTATTTATAAATTTTTTAACAAATATGACATGTGTTATTTATTTATAATTATTATGCTATATGAGTATTCTTAAGTATAATTTTACTATATTACAATACGATGATTGATTCTTTTTTATAACTACTATTAAATTATATTATTATTGTATATAACTATTATTATCATATACTGCATATTATTAATAGTAGTACATGTGTAACATTTTTTATATATATTATACTTATATTCGTTTTTTCTGATTGGTCTTAGTTATTCTCAATCTCTTTCGATATTTTTACCGCTAGGCCGCCAGCTTGAATTCTATTCCAGCGAACACAAACTATTCTTGGCGTGATTCCTTTATCACGCTTGGCGCCTAGCCCCTTGGTATCAAACTAGTTTCCGCACTATTGCAACCATGCCAGCTTTCATGATAACTTGCCATATTTGCAATCCCAATTTTACATGTGCCATAGGCACTGAATTGGCAACCATGTGCTTTGTTTCATATTTCTCTGCTCGCTGCCATTCTAAGCCTAACTGTCCATTTATTTGGCAACAATACTAAAATGTGAATCTCGGATTTATTGAACTCCTAAATAATATGTATAATACTAAAACAATAATACAAAATATATAAAAAAAATGGTGCATGGAATGCCATGCGATAGAAGTGAAACTTCTTTGGGGATGTTGGTCGTAAGTGCAGAAATACATCTAAATATATTAAACTGCTGGGGGAACTTATTAAATTCAAATAAAATTCAAAATTCATAGGCAACCGTAAGCGAATCCCGAACTCTCAATCGCATAATTTTCATTGCCACATAAAGCAAATGCTGTGGGGTCACTCCACTACGATCAACACATGAATGGTGTAACTCTTAACTCCTTCCCTGAAGTTTCTAAAATGACCCAAGTAAATTGCTGGAAAAGACAGCTCCTCAGCATTTTCATCAAATAGCAAGCTTTCTTGGTACATTCGCTTCTCCAGGAGCAATACGAAGATATTTCTCTTCATTCCATAACAATATCTGTTGCTGGGCTGTAAGACTCTCTTCAATAGTTATATTTTCACTGATTTCATCTTCAAGAACTTGAGACGCACTCTGTTTGAAATTGAAGAAACTATCATCGATTGTAACATCATACATTCTGTACAGTGGAGTAGCTACTAAATATTTCAACCATGTTTTGATGTTTCTTTTAGTAACCAAATCCATCGGATAACTAGTTCTGTGAATTTTCCTCCGTTTGATGTGAACATTGACACACTAATCATCATCAATATTCCGTGGCAGTCGATTGACCATTGTATTGACGGATACTGGAACATTGATTATTTGCCCTAATATTCCAAACTGACGGTGTACATATCTCAATCGCCTAATTTGCATGAAAGGTATTCGTGGAGAAATGAATCTTTCTGATACCATATCCAAAGTAGGAAGATGTGCTGGAATATCTGGGTATACTAAACCATTATATTTTGATAAATTTGGTATACTTTTCCTATTTAAACTTTGTCGCAATTGTAGCACGCTTTTAACGTCTTCTAAATTAATTCCCATGTAAAATATTCTTATGCTCAGCAATAGGCATTCTCAAATCATCTCTAAATCATAATCTATCACAATCGAACACTCGTGATCGAAAGGATTATCAACGAATCGCTTTTGGAAATCTTTGTGAGCATTTTTATGGGAATCATAGTCTTTGTAATGTAAGATAGAATTTATTATCGATTCACATACATCAGTTTCCAACACGCACTAGACTTGTTGAGGACTCTGTACTTGTTGACTGCACAGGTGGGTTCACAAAGTCTGTATTAATCTGTGCTGGTATTAGATGAGTCAATAGCATTCCATCATCAGTCATTAAACTCGGCATTAAGAGAATATTTTGCAATGTATTTTTCCATGCTCGATATTTCTCTCTACCTCTGATCGAGATTTGGCAGTAGCGCTTGATGAATTTGCACTATTTTTCTTTTTTTTTTTTTAAATTACTTTTTCGACTGGACTTTCTGCTAGTTTTTTCTTTTTCTTCACGAAACTCTTTTCCTCTTTGTGCATTTGATTTTGGCATTCTGATTAGAATCAATAATAATTCAACACAAATGAAAATTTAAAAAACAAATTAGCTGCCGAAAACATCACTATGTGGCAACAATCTTAAGGAAATATTTTAAAAAGGCACGCTTTTGCTGCAAGAGCTATTTTGTCTACACCGTAACGCAAACATTGCAACACATATAACCGTTGACAGATGTTCCCTGGTCTGGTGAGAAAAGGGGGAGAGTCTACCAAAGGCGGGCAATCATCCAACTTTTTCACGGATATGATGCAAGTCACAGAGTGTCCCCCGCTCGCTATCCCCTCGCCATTACGACGATTTGGAGGGGGGGAATGACTACTTCCGTTCGCTTTCTCCCTGTTACTCAAAACTGGGCAAATTTTTCATTCACTCTGTGAGCAAAGAAGTTTCACTTCAAAAATTGGTTATTCTCTTTTCTTTTATTGGGGATTATTACTTATTTATAATAACTTATTATTTTTTGACAATGCTCTCCATGTTCCTGTCAGTGTGTTCTATTTTTAGAATTTATGCAGTTTTATTCAATGTCATCAATATGGTTGCAATAGTATGTAAGTAATGAAATAATCTTTCTTATTTGAAGTTGAAGGTACTTATTGTTGGTGGCTATAGGTTGGACTATAGAGACACTATAGGTTAGTGACTTTTTCCGAGTTGTAATATTTGCCATGGAATCTCTATAGCAAAATCCAATCAAACTAAACTAAAATGTTTCAAATGTCCATTACTTTAATCAAGGATACAAATCACAGACACTTTTCACTAACATTACAGGAATGATGTTTGCAGACAAAACTCATATCAAATCAATGTATTGTAGTTTGGTTGTTTTTGATGATTAGATAAGTACCATGTTGAACTTTTTCTTGCTTGTGTCTTTTTTGACAGGGTGCAGTGTATTTTGTGGTACACTTTTGGTATCATATCTTTCTTGGTGGGAGTTTTTTTGGTAACATTTGAAATTTTCCTTTTTACTCAATTATGTCATGTTCATTGCTTTTCTGGAATTTACTTTCACTATCATGATTAATATCCATTATTTTGTGAAGTTCTTCCCTTGGTTGATCAGTTTCAACTTCATCTAATAGAGATTATAGATGCCCATTTCTTTTTTTATATTCTGCTCATTTACATTTATAAAGCATAAGTCGTACAACATAGCTATCAAAACCATTAAGTCGTTCACGGGAAAAATAGCCTGTTTATAGAAAATATTTAGGAACACAAGGGGTTGTGTGGGGGACTCAGTCACCCCAAGTACCTTAAGATTGTAAAAAAACGTTTGCCATTCCTAAAAAAGAGAAAGATATGTGACAAATACATTTTAATTCCCATGAAGACTCATAATATGATACTCACAAAGTCATTGGTAAAAAATAAAGTTTTCCAGAATTAAAGATTTTGTGAGCCTGGGGGACTGTGCCCTGCGTGACTACTCCGGATTAAAGGAACTTCAGTTTGTGAAATATTGCAAGTTATCAGCAATCATTGTGATTAATATATATTATATAATTATTTTATGTATAATATAATACTTTAATATTTGGGCCACCATCCGATATACTGGTTAGCAAAGCTTGATTGCTGTGCCATAGGGCCTAGGTTCGAATCCTGGAGAAGGCATGGATGTTTGTAAATGTATAGTGCCCCGCAGCATGAGGGTACTTTAAATAGCTGCAAGTCTTCTCATGAGATTGGAGGGAGGCCCCTGACCACTTCCAGGGTGTCCTCCCTCAAAATTTGGACTAAATCTTACTGTCACCTGTATGTTGCTCAAAGCTATGGCTAATGACAGCCGTCACTTAGCCCACTGCCATGATGAATTTCGTGAGCCACAATCCATCCTTTGACATTCAGGTGGCATTAGTTACAACAACATTACATTATATGATTATTATTTTTTACATAATATAATTATATTATATTGTAGTTAATTATTGATTATTTTCAGTATATTCTTTATCTGAAATATATTTTGAAGCGGTTCTTTAAATTTATTTTCCATGCAATCAGTTACAGCTAGACTGTCATCTTGAATTCCATATCACTCGGCAACAAGCACTGCTTAGCTCTGATATAAAATTCTTGTTAACACTAAAAGAAGATGACTAAATTCAATCTAGCAGCTATTAAAAGACCATTATTTGAAAATTTCAGTTTCTTAAGTGTAATAACTGGTATAAATCAGAATTTTGTATATTTTTTTATATATTATCTCCTAGTCCTTATAACAATTAAGTATCAAACTAAATTCTAAAATTAGTTACGAGTTGTAAATGTAGAGAAGGGAAGCTGTGTGTGTAATGTATAGATTTTTTCTGATTTCAAAGTATTAGCACTAGTTCTATTTACTTTGAACATATGCTATCATCTGTAGATGAAATCTTGGTGGTATGACTCCTTAATATGACCTTGCCTGAGAATTTTTAATGTGGTTGAAAAAATGCAGTTTTACTGTTAAAAAATTTTTTTATTTTTTTTTTATGGATTATGAAATTAAAACAATTTATCTGAAACTTTTTTTGGCACTCAATGGAATTCCATATATATTCTTTCAAAGGTTAGCAATAGAAGACAGAAATATATGAATTATTTTATAAACTATAAGTATGGTTTTAGTTAGTTTTAAAAGTTGTATCTTTTAAAAAACACAGCTTCTTTAGTTTTTTCATGGAGTAGAGAAACAAATACTGTAAATCTGCCATGTTATGGGCACATATACTTTCCAGCTGTAATTTTCAGTTTTTAGGTACATTTGCCATATAATGTGCACCCCCTTTTTTATGAAATATACGTATGCAATGCTCTTATGTTTTGAAGTCATTAATTCAAGGTATTCCAAGCTTTAGAAAAAAATAATATATTTTGAGAACTACAACCCTTTAAGTCTATAAGAAATTAATTTATTTTAAAAGAAACTCTTATTTCTATATATGTAGAAGTCTAATTTTTTCTATGCTTATCTTTTTTATTTTTAAATCTCGTATTTTTATACCCGGCGTATAACGCGCGCTCCTAAATTTCTATCTTATTTTTTGTGTTAAAAGTGTGCATTTATGCCGGATTTTACAGTATGTATGTCACAGCTAAAACACTAAATTCAACTATATACACATTACTTAGATAACCTAGATTAAATAAAGAGTTAATATGAATGTACATAAGTAGTGCAGATAGCTTTCTTATTATATTTCTCATTTTAACACAAAAACTATAGTGAAAATGCAACAGTGCATCACAATGAAGAACATGTGAATGACGAAATTGAGATGGTAACATAGGAAAAGCTCGGCAAGAAAGTCAATACCAATGTCCTGATTGTCTGGGTTCGAATCCCGGAGAAGGCATGGATGTTTGTGTTGTAATCCTTTCTTCTGTCTGTGTTGTTTACCCCCGTGTTATACGTTCGGTGGTGCACGGGGTTATAAATGTTAAAAAAAAAAAATGCCCTGATTGTGATGTGATCTATTTTGTGGTGCCTTGTTTTTGCATACGTCACACAAAAATACATGTTAATTAACTGTGATTTTTTATTTTTTTATATAAGCTGCTTTGTAGGACCATTTATTTATTTGTTTTTTGAGTAAGCAAAAAGCCCTCAAGTAGCTGAATAGTGCAACGTTAATATTCACTCACTCGAGTAAAGAAGTGATCTTCAAACTGTGTTCCACAGAATTCTGGGGTTCCACAAAGCATACTCAAGTGTATGGCAAGTAAAAAATTTGGAGGGAAAAAAAACTATAAATATATAAGAGCAAAATAAATTCATGTTCTCTCTGAAGTTATGTGATCACAATTATTTAAATCTGTTATCCAAAGTAGGAAATTTCATTGGAGAGCCTCTTTTTCAATAATTTTTTTCAACTTTTATTATAAATATTTTTAAAGAAAAAAGACATTTTTTCTTTATAATGAATCTCCGATATCTAACTCTTGTAAAAATATTTCTCAGAATAGAAAACCAAGGATGTATCAGAAGGTTGACAAGGAAGGAGAAAGAAAAAGCTTATCGACATATTCGAAGTTCAAATCTAAATTTAAGTAGAAAACACATCCTGAATTTTAGGCTGCAAATTTGCAGAATGCACCCTGAAGAATCTCTCACACAGTTATAAAGATTTTAATGCCATTCTGAACAAATATTGAAGTTAAACATATTTTTCAATGTATATGCAGTAACAAAAACAAATTAGCGTAGAGTATAAAGTGCGTTGCAGAAAACTTCCAATAGACCTAGATTTTGACAGTTTGTATAAAAAAAATTCAAACTTCATAACCCAGTTATTAAATATAATTCAAGAG
>BMAO01014548.1:0-23045 GCA_019973975.1 Trichonephila clavata | reverse complement strand
TTTACACACTTGGAGAAAAATGTTAATGAAAAATCAATTGCTCTCTATGTAATTGCTTCCTTTTTGGCGCTCTTTTCGAAAAAAGTTCTGAAAGGAACGTTAAGACGCTAATGAGGATACTCTTAATTAAAACAGGAAATGTGCGGCCTAATTCATAAAAATACACAAGGATAGATGAAGCTTGGAATTTTTGACTCCAGGAGATATTACAGAAAGGAAATTTTGGCTCTAAAAATCATATTCAGAAAGTAATTTGGGATGATCAACCTTACAATGTTGATTTGGTAGCTTATTAAATTATTCAATATTTTTTCTCTCTTCATATGTTCTATTATAATAATAGTAAGAAATTGTGAGGGGGGGGGGAGGGCTATCTTGGTATTAATTGCTGCTGCAGCTTTCGTTATCGATTTAATAATTGGAACCGTTCAGCTTGCCTAAGAAGTATTATCGAAATTATATACTGTTATAAATTTCTTCGGTAGGCAACCGATGACTCAATTTATTTGAATAACAATTTTTTTTTGATGAGCAAGGAACTAAAGTGTAAACCTTACTTGTTAGAATCAAGCTTTAATCAAATCGAATAAGTTAATAAAATGACTCTCTTAACAGTACCAATAGCAGGAAATCAGACAGATAAAATATTTTATCTAGTCCAACACACATACTAAATACTCTTCTAAACTCGACTGGATCCTCTTTTGTCTCCAAGTTTCTTTTTTAGCCTCATCGAATTTCCAGATGGGTCAATCCCAGAGATTTCTCAATGGCTCCTTTGCGGTATCATATTTCCGCCAAATTTGTGGCCAAGGCGATAAATTCGCTAATTAGGTAAATTGGTAACGTCTGGGGTTTCCACAATATTCTAGTTTACGCTGGAAAGTGAACTTCTCCCGTTAAACTTAATTTTTTAGTCAAGAAGACAACTTCCGCAAGGGAAATACAATCGGTGAGTGTTTAACACAATTGTATGTCACTTATAAAATCATTATCAACCAACTCGAGTTGGCTGAGTATACACTCACTTCCAAAAGTTAAGCATAAAGATGTAAAATGCAAAAAAATCAACAAATACTGCTTTGATTGACACAAATTTGGCAGTAAAGTAGCATATAATTTATACATAAAACAAAATCAATAATTATATACAGAAATGAAAATAGTATTACATTTTTGTAAGTTATCAGATAATGTCATACTGGAGACAAAAACAGAATTATGTATAAAGTGAAAATATACAGCATAAAATGAAAAAAGGACATTAATAGGGTATGTGATATGTATACAAAGTGTACACCTTCTGACCATGCTTTCAATTAGGTGGTCAACCACCGCAGAATCAAGCAATTGCCATTCTTCTTGTAGAACAGTTTCCAGCTCAATAAGAGGGGCTGGGGGTGGGAAACGTGAAGATACAGCCGGACCGTGAGCATCCCAAAGATTTTCAATGGGCTTAATGTCGGGCGAATATGCTGGCCACGCCATACGCGCAGGTAGTCATCGACGATGTCAGCTCTATGGGGACGTGCGTTATCGTCCATTAAAACAAAAGTAGGGCCTACTGCTGCAGCGTACAATCTCACAATGGGTTCTAGGACTTAATCTCGATAACGGACAACCGTCACAGAACCCCGTTTAAGGATGTGCAGTCGGTGCGGTATCCTAATGAAATCCCTGCCCACACCATAATGCTTCCGCCTCGGAATGCATGATGTTCGGTGATGTTTTGGGGCTGATTGCGTGTTCCTTGTTTACGTCCTATCCATATACGCTTGTCATCTAGCACCAGAGCAAATCTTGACTCATCAGTAAACATGACATTGCCCCAGTAAGAAACAGTCTAATTGCCATGTTCTCGGCACCACTTTAATCGTGCCCCTCTTGATTGGACGGATAGAGGAACACAAACTCGAGGTACTCGGACATACAGTCCATTCATATGTAATCTTCGGCGTACAATAGCTGCAGATATAGCCTTACCAATGGACACTGTTACCATAGATGCCACACGTGTGGAGGTAGGTCACTCTGCGATTCCGCTTGGCTACAATAGCATTATATTGATTTTCCGCGGAGGTTGTAACCCTTGGGCGACCACCTACGGACCTTCGGACAACTGTCTGTGTGGTTTAGAATGACGAGTTGGCTGCGTCAAGTGATTTTGACGAATTATTAGATGCTGTTTTTGAGGATAGATGGCGCCACGACAGTTCAGAAGGTTTCTTAGCGTAGCCAGGGTCACCAATGAAGTGGCGCGCTCATCTGGAGGGCTGAACACGGGACCTTTGGATCCGAAACCGAGTAACCTAACCACTACAGCAAAATGATCACCATGGTACGGAGGTTGGTACTGGTTTATATAGATGATATCGCTACACTAGTGATGAGATGAATCTTTTTATGCATCAAGATCTAGTGGATATGCATCTCGCATATGCGGCAGCTGGCAAATTTCCGTGGGCATCTCAATATGTGCAAACGTGGTTCAAAATGTAGCAACATGCACGATGCAAGGAGAAGAAGTCTGACGAGGATTGTCAAATTGATGAATAAGTCTACAGTCCATCCTCCAGGTAACTATATTTATTATAAGTAGATTTCTTTTTCTAAGGAGCTATGGAAGGACATGTGTAGGAGGCCCCCATCTATAGTGAAATGGATCTTGTTGCATGAATAGTGAGACCAGTGGTTTTGAAAATGTCCGGTGGTTAATGTAACGGAAATGTGAATCATGTAAATGTTTGCAATTTTGAGCACCTGTCGGAATTTGTACTTTAACTTGTTTGAATAAAAGTCACATTCGTCACAACTTAACTGTACTGTTTCCTTGTGTTCACTTTACTTGTCTATTTTGTTCATACTGATAACACTTGCAGACACACTTTCCTATGCTAAATCGGTTTTCTAACGCATTCCCTACCTACCCACGAAATTTGATGGATAAGTTTTGAATCACCCTGTGTAAGATGCAAATTTTAAGTAAGTATAGTAAATTAAGTTATTTGACACACACACGCACGCACACAAATTTCTTGCGAAAATTCTAGCATTTTTGTTAAGCAAGTGTTAAAAAATTTTTCAGAAAAGGTAATTAAAGAAAAATAACTATATTAAGATGTATCTAACATATATTAAGGTACACTCATTGCCATAAAAATTTGCACACCAAGAAATAATTGTGGGATTGTAAAGAAACTTAGCATGAAGGTACATATCCAGCAGATATGCAAATGATTAGAAATATAGCGTGATTGAGCATTGCGTAATGCCACTACAATGCTCTGAACTTCGTTTTCTTTGGAGTATAAAACAGGTAAGCAGAGCTTATTTGAGTGAACTTAATCATTTACAAAGGAAACGCTGAGGTAATACATTTACGCCACCATCGAAGACAATATAAGCAGCTGCCATATTTCGAAAGGGGAAGAATCATCGGGAGGATGGAACTTGGGTGGTCAGCTTGGTGAGTAGCTCGTCAAGTAGGTCATTTTTATTTGACTATGAGGTGGTGTTGGGACCAGTGGACAGAAGAAACAACATTCCCACGGCGATCAGGCTCAGGACGCCCTCGACAGACCAGTCGTCGAGAAGACCCTCACATTATACGACGCGTACGTGTAGATCCAACTGCTTCATTAGCTGCGATCCAAACACAGGAAGCATCTTCACTGAGGACCCTTGTGTCCTTTGAACCATCGGAAGAATCCTGACTGAAGGACATCTGGTATCGCTGGACTCTTTACGCATGCTGCTAATGTCGATTACCATCTGAAGCTTCTATTTGAAGTGGTGTCAAGCACAACGGGATATGACTGCAAAGGAGTGGAACCAGATCGTCTTCAGCGACACATCTTGATCCAATTTGAGCAGTGATGACACGTGTTCGTGTGGAAGCCCTTGGTGAATGCCTCAATTCTGCTTTCGCTTTATAGCGAAACACCACTCCCACAGCTGTTGTGATGGAATGGGGTGCCATTGCTTTCAATACACGGTCACCCCTAATATTTATCCATGGTACGATGACAGCCCAGCGGTATGTTCATGACATCTTTCAGCCACATGTGTTGCTACTCATGGCAGAGCTCCCAGAAGCCATTTTTCAACCAGACAATGTTCGGCCACACACAGCAAGGATGTCACAAGTCTGCATCCACCACATTACCATCCTATCCTGGCCTGCTCTATCCCAATATTTGTCACCAGTCGAGCATATGTGGGATCATTTGGGACGCCAAGTTGGACTGCCTACGAGTTATAGGTAGAGCTAGAGGCGCGTTTACAGCAACTGTGAAACGCGCGAGATGTCTCAAGATATCATACGTAACTTTTATGCCTCAATGCTCGCTCGAATAACATCTTGCAACAAAGGGGGTTTAACAAAGTACTAAAATACTAAAACTTCCATTCATTTGTACTATTTTCTGCAACAAATGATCCTTTTTCTTTGATTTTCTAATCACTTACTTATATCAAAGTAGTACTTTCTTATGTGAAATTTCGTTTCAATTTGACGACTTTTTTTTTGTGCGCAAATTTTTATGGCAATGAGTGAATTTCTTCAAAATTCAATCTCTAAAATTTTAATTATAATTTTTCTGTATTCAAGTTTTTGATAAAAATGGAAAATGGGGGGGGGGATAAATAAATAACTTTATTTGAAGCATACATTAAGGGATATAAAGTTTAGATTAAATCGTAGGAGAATCGAAATTTAAGCAATTAAAATAAAAAGCCTTCGAAACTTCGAGGAAATACTTTTTAATGTGTTTCAAACTATCTTAATCCCACAGATAAAGAAAAAATTCATTGATATCTCTGAAATGCATTTTGAATAAATAAAAATGACAGAGAAAACAAAATACATCTCTTTTTTCAGTTCATTATTATGAAAATAGTTTTAATTCCCGCCTTAAAATTGATTACAGCGTAGTTTCTCATTGTAGAAAAAAAATATTTTTCGCTATATACAATTTAATGATTTTCTTCAAATTGTCTTCCTGGTAATATTTCAAAGCACCTAACTTTGAATCAAAAAAATATTTCATTATATAAAACTTTCACAAATAACTAAATATGATTCTCATTAAAGATAACAATTAAAATAAAAATACTTACTTATTTAATTGAATATTTTAAAGAAATATAATGTTAAAGTGTTTCGATATCATTTTTAAAGAAATTATTAAAAACTCATTTAAATATATTCAAGGAGTGTAATTTCATGTTTGATTTAAAAAAAAATCATAAGAAAATATTTTAATAATTTTTTTGATTATTTTGTAACAGAATGTTTTTCCATTATAAACCCAAACTAATTATTTATTGTAAAATGATTCCAATAACATGAATATTTTTTTCTTAATTACTCGATAAATTACGATAATCAGTTAAAATGATGTAAATATTAATGATGATAAGGGTATTTACATAATTTAACCTCCTCTTTAACTAAGCGAAGTGGCGGAATTAATTGAGTTGATTTCAATATATCAGTATTTATCGTTTTCTTTCATTTACTATACATTTTCATGTGTATTATACGGAGAATTAAAGTAACCGAACACGCTGAAATAACCAAATTCGGTCAAAATACATATTTTTTATTTAATTGAGAATAAAACTATCTTTTGGGTTAACAAAGCGTACTTTGTTCTGTTTCTACGTTACCTAGAGACCAAGTTACAATCAATTTTATAAAATTAGAAAGATCGGAAAGGAGTTTTTTAATCTACCAGGGAGTGGGAGAGAGAATTTAAATTTTTCAAAATCTATAACGGTGAGTCTGATAACTCAAATTAAAAGTAAAAAAACCATTTTAAAAACAAACTTTTATTTAAACGCGCTAAAAAGAAGGAAATAAATTTTTCTTTAAAATTTTTCTTACTATCAAATTTTTCTTACTATACGCAAGATTAAAGTACTCTTATTTACTTAGTTTAAAATTTTTAAAAATTAAAATCAATCCGATCAAGTTATTTAATTTACTTGTTTATCTGCAGAGGTAAATCTCGCGACAAGCTTTTATATCATATAAATTATGTAATGACGTTATAAGTTGATAGTAAAAAAAGTTTTAATGCAAAATTTATTTTATTCTTTTTAGCGCGTTTAAATAAAAGCTTGCTTTTAAAAAGGTTTTTTTACTTTTAATTTATTTTTCACTTTTTAGTAATCACTGGACAAGTTTCTCAGTCTGTTCATCTCATTCAATGCATCATTGTTGCTAGGTGTTTGCCGGTTATTTTAGAACAGTCTAGCTAAATGAATTCTCGCAAAAAGGGTACTAGACGAAAAACACAATTTTTTTCTTAAGTCTGTAATTTTTAAGCAATTTTTTCAATCTTCGTACAGATCTTGCGTAATATTGTTCTACACACGAAAAAAAGTTTTATGAGATTTTCTTCATAAATGACGAAGTTATTAAATGTTTAATTAAAATTTTGAGTATTTTTTAAAAAATCTTTAAAAAAAAGTTTTCGGCATTTTATTTTTTAAATGACTGATTCTTAAAAAGCAAAGCATGAGCTGTTTTAGTACGGAATGTTGATTCATTTAAACAAAAAAAAATCATGCGCAACGATGTAGACATTTTATTTTCATAAAAACGCATCGATTTTGACGTATTTAAAAAAATCGTAAGAAATACAAATATTATTATTTTGTAAAAAACATTATACTGTATCGGGACGAAATAAATTATATTTCCGATTCTGTAATTATTTTCTGTCTGAGTTTCATAGATTAAAGTTAAATAAATTTTTTAAAGAATTTCTACAATGGTCGATCTCAGTTTAACTTGGCAGCTTTGAGAAAAGTATACAATGTACCCCAATCTACTTGAAAAATAGCTCTACTTTTGTTGTTTTGAATTTAAATCCAAGAAAATAGATAGAAATTTGTAAAAAAATTGCATACGTATTAGATTATTTTTACGTTGCAGAAATGTAATTAATGTTTAGACAAAGTTAATTAATACAGTCAATAGCGTAACGTTATGGAATTCCAGTTTGGCTGAAAACCGATTTTCGAAGCCAACTTTTGTCATTGTTGTAACAATAATATTATTACAACAATGCAAACATATCGAAGTTGGCGCCCAAATCTAGTTTAACGTTTTTAATTAATATATTTTTAATTAATTGCAATATCGGAAGATAAATGGTCAAAACACGCATTGTCATCCAAACTAAACGTGTATACAAAATTTCAGCACAATGAGATGAAGATATCAGCTACAAAATTGAGTTGCAAGATTCCACCCGAACAATTTACATACATACATACATACATACATTGTAAGTTAAATAAAAGATTTTAATAATAATTAATTAATAATAATAATAATACAAATGTATTTTTGTATAAAACTTTTTGAACCTGATATTTATATCATTTTCTAGAGAATGTAGTAAAATACTTCTTGTTGTATGAATATTTTTTTCTATTAATATATTTTTCTGAAAATAATTTTAATAATTTTTTAATTATTTAAATTTAATTATCTCCTAAAGAGAATGTCACATTTCCTATAATATTTAGTCGATCTCCTCTAAATTTTTAAAATTTTAATAAAACATTAAAATTTTATTACATTCTTTAGATAAATGCATCTAATTTGTTTTATTAATACTTTTACTCTGATATAAGTTCATTACTTTTTTCTCTAATTGCTAAGAAGTTTTTCAAGAATATTGCTAAAATTTTGCTTATAATTGTGATTTTTATAAAATTTAGTAATTATTCTTAAAAATTGTTACTCAAATATTAGTACTTATTGGCATTGATACCTAAAAATCATTGATAATGTTTTCGCGTACGTTTCTTTTTTTTTTTTTTTTCCTTCTTTTTTTTTTAAGTACTTCGAACATGTTCGGATACCTTAAGAAACAATAATTTAAATGATTATCAAGAGCCTTCATAAAACGATTTAATATTGCCATTATGGAAATTATTTCACTTATTTAGTAATCTAACCCCTCTTAAGAAGAAAATAAAATTACTTAATAAATTACCAAGATAAGAAACATACTGTGATTTCAAAAGGGAGTCAGAACAAACATTTTAATGTTAACAGGCAATTTCTCATTTTTGAAACATTTCTTGAAGTTCATCAATTTTGAGAAACATTTATCTTTTTATGAGTATTAAAGGTTCAGATTTGATGTTTTACATTCTTCTTGCTTTAATTAGTAATTAGTGCCATTATATATACCATTCAGAACTTTTTTTCAAAAAAGAGCTTAAAATAAAAAAAAAAGTAAAATAATTAGCGAGGAGAGCCATTGAGTTTTTTATAGCCGCTTTTTAAGACGTTAATTATTAATTTGAGACTTACACAAATTTTTTTAGTTAATTACATTTTATTTAAAAGAAACACGTTAAGACAAAATGTGATAACTAGTTTAGCTTGTTTTAAGCTGACTAAATTCTTCTCTAATTTCCTTCATTACAGGTAAACGATGATTACTGAGTACTCCTCATTAGTTTCTTCTTCCCATTTTAGATATATTCGTTGCAAAATACATCTCTCAAAATTTACTGTCTTGGAAATAAAGATAAACGTATGCTGGTTAAGGAAAAAAGAATTGAACATGTGTATAGGTGGGTAATCAGTACTTCTGCCAATTTAATCATTTAATGACTATAATTTTGATAGAAAATTGAGGTTAACATTTTTAGAGAGTACATTCTTTGTAGAAGAATCAATAAAAATGTTGTCAAGTTAAGAAAAAATCATGTATCCTTAATAAATTTTAAAAAAAAAATAAGAAATGGGAATTGGCACAAATTTGCAAAACCTATTTTCTCTCAGCAAGATAATTCGCAAGAAGGCGTATACAAAATTGTCATTTTCCCCCACTTATTTTTATCCTATTATTTCCCGCTGTGTAATAATTCATGTCTTAAAAATAACAGGCCTTTTTAAGATCAGTTTTTCTCGAACTAAAAACATATTATTTCCTAGACAGAGTGATAAATAATAGCCCGAAAATAATATGGCATATCTTCTTGAGCTTAAATCCTTTTGCTTTTATATATGCTACCTTATTGAAATAAAGCCAAAAATTTCAGTCAATTTGATCAAAATTTATCATTTTGTGCAACAAATTTGTATCAATGTATTTATATTTAATGAATATTTGTTTTTGAATATAATTCACAACAAATTTTATTAAGGTTTATAATCGTAAAACAACCCAAATTATATATTCAGGATTTTTACATGCATCAATTTCTACTAATAGTTTTCACTTTTGTTTCTTTCTAAGCATTTTCAGGACTAAATATTTTACCAACATCAACCGCGACTGTATAGTCCTATTCAGCTATTACAAATTTGTGGGTTAAATTTTGTAAATTATTTACTTTGAATACTTACTGTCCGATATACATAATGTAAAAACCGTTATTTTTGTTAGTTATGAATTTAGTTAGTTTGTCTTGTTAAAATCCCCCAAAATTAATAATGTTAGTAGTAATTAAAATTTAAACATACAATAAAATTATTATTTTACTAATTTTTTAATTCACACATGAACAAAAACAATATTTTATTAAATCAATAAAACTTTTCTGAATAATACTTATGCCATGAATGCTTAGGATAACATTGGGATAGTGAAAATAATAATGAATATATAGATATAAATTAGTAGGATAACATTTTTCTATCAAAATGGCTTTTAATCTATAAAATAAATGTAAAATATCAAATTTATTTTCTCCCCAATATCCTAGTAATAACCTCTAAAACTAAGGTTTTTCACTTGGGAGAATTATTTCTTTTTCTCACAGGTAAAAATAGTAACGAATGATGCTGTGCTCCTGTAAAACTTGCTTCTCTTATAATCTCACATCAAAAACTGCTCAAAATGAGCTGATTCTTGGTGGGAAAAGGGAAAGTATTCAATCATGCTGTCACATTTAAAATCCTGAGTGAAAATATTTCCAATCATCGGCGCATCGTTTGAAATTTTTCCGAATTTATATCAAGATCAAAAATAGAGACTCAAAAAACGAGTACACACTTTGTTAAGAAAATGTAATCCTATTATTTAGCACAACTATATACAGTTACACCATAGTATGAAAGAGTTTAAAGGTATATTATACCTTTATAAAATGATATTACTATTATAAGATGGAAAAGATATCCAGTTATTTATTTATTACCTATACAGTTTTCACTGAGTCTTTCTGCCTTTAGGAATAAAAGTTTTACCCGGATCAATACTTAGTTGTGAAACATAACCTTTATAAATAAATACTCTAATTTATAACTTTTACATCTAATAAAGCTTTAGCTATAAGATTTGTACACATATAATTGTATACATTGGCTATGAAATGAGTAATTTAGAAAGTATAAAACACACTATAATGATTAAGATAATTCTACCACAGTATTTTTTTTTGAATTATGAATGACAACCTTTCAATGCTTATCCTTATATATAGAAGGAGAAAACAATTTTTAACTTTATTTTTCATTAATTTTATTCGATGCATATTTTTCACAGTTCCACAGTCGTTATAAAGGATTTCTACAGAATCATTAAAAAGAGAGGGAAAACGTATTTTCACCGTAATCATTTACCATGTGAATTTTATTGATGGCAGTCAGCTAATTCAAGCCTGAAACTGCATCCATTAAGTTGAAGTCGTTAACCGATTCTTCAAAAGACCACACAATCATCTGCTTTGAGAAAAATCTATTTGTGCTCACTTAATTGTGTTTCATAGAAAAGGAAAGAGAATTAATATTTAAAACACGATGTTAAAATCATTTTTCAACGAAACTTTTCAATGGTTCACTTTCGCAAAGAAAACGTTGAATTATTGTCAACTGTGTTCCTCAAGAACAATTTATTTTGAATATTGCACCGTTATTTTCGCATCTTGGAGATATTAGTACTTTCAGTAAAATAAATTATAATGAATACGAAAGAAGAAAAGAAAATAATGCTTTCAGTATTACTCATAAATGAAGTTTTGCAGCTCTATAATACTTATGGATGAAGATTAACAATAATAATCTTTAATGAAGTTTAAAATGATTGCCCGAATTGAGCTAACTCTTAAGTGACTATTTGGAAAAAACACATAAACATATGAAAACTATTAATTGGCATTTTTAAAATTTTTTTATTTAATTTTTGCAACATTCAATATATTTGATAGAACTTAAGAATGTACTTAAAATTAAAAAAAAAGGTGTTTTTACTTCATTTAATACAAATAAAGTTTACCTTTTCTTTAACATACATATATAATCCATAAATAAAACAAACAGTTATAAACCTAAGTATAACCAGTCAAGATAATAAGAAATATTAGCCAAAGTAGTACAATAGCAAACTCTTGGCCTTAGCAACAAAGATTGCAGGTATAAACAAAGTTTTTTTGACTAGTCAACCTTCACTTGTAATTTGCCTGTACACTGGGGCCACAGGGAAAGGAAGAAATATTAAGAGAAGTGTCGTTATTGCAAATACTATTAATATATAATGATGAAATTTAATAGCCTTCGTAATTACTAGTATAGAGTTAAAATTGATGCAATAAAACTAGAAAGATAAAACTTACTTCGCGAGCACAGCAACAGATTAGGGGCCGTGGGTAGCCTAGTGGTTAGAGCATCGGACTCCAGACACGAGGACCTCGGTTCGATGCTCGATGCCATTAAATACCCCCGAGTATAGACGGAGTACGTGCTCGTTAAATCAGTGGGTCCGAGAGTCTTGTGGGCGGTCGCAGCAGAAACCACGAGTGCAGGGGCTGGAGAATATTTCCCTCCCTTTCAGTTCCATGCCAAAATTGTGGAGGTAGAGATAGGTGGTGTAGCCATCTATCGTTAAGAAGTCCAACCTGTCTCACAGGTAATAGCAACTTTCATTCCTTCCCTGCGGGAAGGGCACGACAACAACAGCAACAGATTAAAGTTCCCACCAAATACAAAGGTGTATTAACAGTACCACATAAAAGTAAAATTAGTAAATTATGGTAAAATAATAGTAAATTTCTCTCTCTCTCTCTCTCTGTGTATATATATATATATATACATTAAAAAACTTTAAATATTAATATAAAATTTTTTTCAAAAAAAAAAAGGTTTCCGAAACGTACACAAAGATACTAAAGTAAAATAAAGTATACAGCTGTTTGTAAAAAATTCAACACTTTGAACAAATCATCAGAATTAAATGAAATTTAATGCACAAACGAATTGTATTAGTACAAATAAGTGACAAAATGTTCAAAGCAAAAAAAAAAGCAAAACAATATTAAGTGTCCGAAATTAGTATTTGGTGTAGCCACCACGCGCTGCAATAAGGGCTGCTATACGACGTGGCATGGAGTTAAACAGATTTTGAATATCTGCTTGTTGTAGAGAATTCTATATTGCTTGTATGCCCAGTGAAAGTTCGTCTTTCGAAGCTGCAGGACGCGGATCACGAGTGAGACGCCTTCTAACCAAATCCCACACGTGCTCAATAGGCTACATATCCGGCGAATAAGCAGGCCAAGGAAGAAGTAGAATATGTTGGACTGAACAGAAGTCTCGAATAGTCTTTGCAACATGTGGGCGTGCATTATACTGCTGAAAAATCGCTCCAGGGAGGCCTTGAAGGAAAGGAACGACTTCGGGCTGTAACACTTCACGGACTTACCTGTTGCTATAGAGATTACCCTCCATTCGTAGCAAATTGGATCGTCCGTGATACGAAATCACACCCCAAACCATAACTCCGGGTGTTAGGCCACAATGTCCTTCGATAATGCTCTCTTGAAGGCAGCTTTCCCTGGCATAGCGTCTAACACGAATGCGGCTATCATAGTCTCAAAAATTCAAGCGTGTGATTCATCTAAAAGGACAACTTGGTGCCAATCAGCTTGTCAGGTTCTGTGCTCATGAGCCCATTGCAGACGCAGCCGTCGATGGTTTGCGTGAGGCGGATCCTGTATAAAGGCACCCTTGCATGTAATCCACGGTGCAGCAGACGTCGACAAACTGACGAAGCCGACATTAGTACACCTGTAGCATTAGACCTATCTGCTGCCAACTGCCTGGAGGAAGCTCTACTGTCATTCACCGCCATGCGGAGCAGGTGTCGAGTGTCACGCGTTGACGTCACCTTCCGTCATCCACTGCCATTTTTTCGAGTTGTTCGGTGCTCTTGGGTCCACTGCTTCCAAACACGCATCACAATGGAACTGTTCCACCTCACACGAGCTCCTATTGCGTGATAGGAAAATACTTTTACTCGAAGGCCGATAATCCTTACCCGTTCAAACTCCGTAAGTTGTTGGAATTTCTCCTTATTGCTTCGTGGAGGCATACTTAGGACTCACTAAACGTTCGCCACTAACAACTAATCATTAACTATTTTCAACGTCCCGCTACAGCTCTCTATTTATACGCTTTCAGCATCAGTTCAGAGGGCGCTACGCATGCGCGGTGACTGAAATTTTATTATTTTTCGTAACATCCTATAATTGATTTTTACTGCATTGCCATGAAGGAATCATTTAATTCTGATGATTCCTTCATGGCTTTGCATTTTTTCCAAACAGCAGTGTATTATTAATTTATGAAACATGTAGCGCCACCTTTTGGTTAACTGCAAACTAATTTTTAAAAATATTGTATTTTTGTATATGTATATATATTAAATTTCAAAAGGGGCTGCAAATTGGTATTTTTATCATTGCAGACTTAGTACGGTATTCCAAAGCTGGTATTACTTTTTAGTGCGCCACGAAAAAGGTAGATACCAATCGCAGCAGTTTTATTTTGGTCTGATAAAAATAAATAGTGTGATAAAATAAGTGATTCTCTACAGGATAGTGAAGCCAGATTATAATATGAATGTTTCAATACTTTTATATCTGAAAAAATATTCCGAATTTCGTCCCTATTCTTTAACATTAGCCGAAGACGGCCTTAAGAAAAAATACAATATTTTCTTCTGGGATAAGAAACAAATTATGTAATTAAAATCTTTTAGGTAATACACGGAATAATGTAGGTACAGAAAGGTAAAAATTGACATACATGCTTGAAATTGTATGGGGTTTTATTAAAACCAAAAAAGAATAATTTTATAAATTATAGTTTAAAAAAACTAAAAAAACACCTATTTATATTTAATGGAACTAAGTTGTAACTTCAGTCGCCAAATTTGGAAATGGAATCTGAAATTAGTCACATGTACGGGATGAGATCTGAAAATGGGAAATCGTTGATCCTGATCTGGACAATGAAACAAAATTATTAAATTATTGTCATTGGTCCTGGACAAGTGAGCAAAATGTCGAATCAATCTGACCTTTTAAAGTTGTTAAAAATTGAGTTCAAAGATTCCGTTACTTACAAATGAAGCGTATTAAAGGGTGTTAAAAAATGGTCGCCCACTCCATTCTTTTTTTCTACGATGAAATGCATTTTTCTTTGAAAACTGTCAGCATGAGGGGAGAATAGAACTCCCCTAATATGATATGTTATAGAATCATATCCACAGCCTGGTTGATAAATGCATCTGGCAATTTCAGGATATTTGTTTATTTACTTCTTAACGTTCGATATCACTGCTAACTTTTTTCATTCTAGTTTTTACTGAAACAGGTTCATTTTGATTTTCGTATTTGATAAAACTGCTTTTTAATTATTCTTCAAATATCTGCCATGGGACATGGACGAAAAATACGTCCAAAGAATTGAAAGTTTAATGGTAATTTCCGCACTGCTCAAAAGAAAGTTAGTGATGCAAGTATTAGTACAGAAAAATTGGGAAGAGGATTAAGCGACACTTTATTTAATGTTGATACTGGAACTCTTTCTGGTAATAGAATTTTCGACATCGAAATACTGGTATCAATATTCTCTATTCTTTCTTGCCCTGTTTGTTTTGATCAAGAACTGTACTTGGTTGAAGACTCAAGACTTGGTTTGCAGTCAAATTTGTGTCTCAAGTGTAAGAACTGTTCATTTTCAAAAGGATTCACTTCTACATCAAAGGTGAATAATTTAAATACAGTAAACCTTCTTCTCGTCTTTGGAATGAGAGTTATTGGCAAAGGATTTTCAGCTGGAAAGAAACTGTTCAGTATGCTGAATATTCCTTATCTTTCAAAATGTACATACAGACAACATGAAATTAAGTTGCTGCATGCTACGTCACAAGCTGCAAACAGTTCTATGTTGGAGTCAGCAAAATCCATTGCGGAATGTTCAAATGAGTGTGGCGTTAGTGTAGATGGTACATGGCAAAAACGTGGCTACTCTTCACTGAATGGATGTGTTTCGGCAATTTCTGTGGACTCTGGTAAAATATTAGACATTGAAGTGCTCAGTCAATATTGTCGAGGGTGTACAAAAAAACGAAAAAACATCGGGACCCTCCAAAAAATGCGTAGTGTCACATTTTTGTAAAAATCACAAAGGATCAGCTTCTAATATGGAAATTGTCGGTGCTTATAGGATTTTTGAAAGGTCTGAAGCAAACCGCAGTCTTCGATATACATCTTACTACGGAGATGGGGATTCAAAGGCGTTCAATAATGTGAAAGACATGTATGGTATTGAGAGCATAACTAAATATGAGTGCATAGGACATGTGCAGAAGAGAGTTGGCTCTCGTTTACGAAAGCTGAAGAAATCCACAAAAGGTTTAGGTGGGAAAGGCAAATTGACCGACAAATTTATCGACACACTTCAAAATTATTTTGGAATTGCTATTCGAAGTAATGTCGGCAATTTGTCTAACATGCAGACTGCAGTCATTGCTGCATTTTTTCATTGCTGCTCAACCGACAAAAAACCCATGCATGGACAATGCCCTTCTGGATCCGATACGTGGTGCAAATACCAAAAGGCCAAGCAAGAAGGAAAACTGCATAAACATAGAACACCTGGCTTACCAACTGCTGTATTGAACACGGTGAAAAACACCTATATGGATTTATGTGATCAATCACTTCTCGAAAAATGTTTGCATGGAAAGACCCAAAATGCCAATGAAAGTTTTAATGGTGTTTTGTGGAGCATAATCCCAAAAGAAACTTTTGTTGAACTTCTGACATTACAATTTGGCGCATTCTTAGCTGTATTACAGTTCAATGATGGATCTAAAGGGATTCTTTCCGTGTTGGAACATTTACACATCCCAATGGGTTGTTTCATTGTGAAGGGCTATTCAAGCGTTGATGACGAAAGAATTGTCGACTCGGAGAGACATTCATTGCCAACTACAAAAAACAAGAGAAAAAAACTCAGAGGACTTAAAAAAAGGAGCTGTGCATTATCTGAGAAAAAGGAAGGTGTTACGTATAAATCTGGGGAATTTTAAACCTGTAGGTAAGTATTAATATTTATAAAAAAGTGTTTCAAACTTTAAAATGTGTTTTACACGAAATGTGTTTTTTTGAAAAAAATCAAACGGGGACAAGGATTGCTGAAAAAGTTTCTAAAATAATTTACTGAAATTTTTTGTGTATGTTCTGTATAATAGTAGAATTATTTTGATCTTCAGATTTATAAATAACTGCATTATTACAAAATTTACAGTCCCTTATGTGAATATAACCACTGTTTTTTTAAGCAATTTCGTATAACAACTAAGATAAAGTGCTCTATTTTTTGTAAAACTTAAAATATCTCTTATCCTGAAGGTCACTTCAAACATTAATAACAAAGTAACATATCAAAACTGAAAAATTGAGTATTTGTTTATAAAATTTTTGTACAGGGCGGGCCCCGTTTACGTAATTTTTTGTAAATTTTTACCAGTTTTTTCCCATTTTAATAATAATAATTTTTTTTTCTCTTTTCAATTTTAGGATTTTTTTCTTAAAATATACCAAATAAATATAAAAATCACAAAAAAACCCCATATCTCCATTTTTTCAAAAAAAAGTTGTCGCAACCAGTCGGATACCTTAAATATGTCAGGATTTTAATACTGTTTTGTTGTGGGAGTTTTTTTTAATTAAAAAAATTACCATTAATATGTAAATTATTATTCTGAAAGAAATTTAAGAATTCAGAAACATATATGTAAGGATTGCAGTATTGGGCCAAAAGCTTAACATCGCTATTCGGTATTTTTTACTTTTTAATACTAGGATACCGGAGCATTTTAGAAAAGGAAGAAAACACAGGTGTTTCTTTGTTTTATTTGCCGGTTTTATCAGAGAGTGTAAGTATCGCAAAAAATAATTTGTAACTTTTACATTGTAACAATATATAAAGAATCACAAAAAAGTAAAAGAACATCACAAAAAGTGTAAATATCACTATTTCGTGTGTGGTACTATTACAAACTTTTGAGACGTGATCTTTAAAACATACTGCGTCAATTGTATTGCCATTCAGCCGGGAACGTAATTTTGTGCATAAATTACCAGTTGCCGAAAACACTCTTTCGGCAACTACGCTAGGCAGTACTGTTAGCAATGCGCGGTATACTTTTTCCAAGTATTTACCTCTAAAACCCCATCTTTATATAAATCGATTTCTCGTCGGATGGTTTTGGATATAGCTGATTTCTGTATTGTATTTTGGTTTCTTGAAATTTTTTTTAGTTATTGCTAATTTAAGGGACAATTCCTTTTTACTATCGACATTAATGTCACCCTCTTCGATAACTGTACGGAATTCTGAATGTGGATAGGTTTGTGAGTAAAAAAAATTAAGACAATTTAGTATAAACTTGATAAAATTTGAATTTGTTAGTCTTTTTTCTGAACATATAGTAGAGACAATTTTAAAAACTTCTAATAACTACCAAACAAACCGGTACTTAAATTTGTAAAACCCGGGTATTACAAATTTATACAAATTGATCAAAATACCGGTATTCGGTATCCCGGTATTGCAATCCCTACATATATGTTGTTGTATTTTACTTAATTTTAGAAATACAAAATTATCTCTCATCATTTTTTATACATACTCACGTGTATTAATTACCTTAACAAACTCTAATCCTTGAATTCTCCCCAAATTCTCTAATTTAAATGCCATTAATTGTGAATGGAATGTTTTGTTAAGATGCTTGACGGCACGATCGTATCTCAGGAAAAACACAATTCACACAGGCGCTCACTTAGAATAGGAAGCTTTTTACCTCAGGCAATGTTGGTTAATCTGGTGTTAAGTAATAACAGATGGTGCCACAAAACCATTGTAATGAGAGAAAATTGTATCCTGGGACGAAGGTTTTTGTTCTCTCTCTTAATCAAAAAATGTTTTGAACCTACTTCATCTCGTCAATAAATATACTTTCTGATTATTTGCAAACTGGGTGTGCCCATTCATTTTTTATTGCTATGATTTCTCTATTCTTTGTTTGGGTGTTAAGTTCGTAAGGGATTCTATTCACACCATTCAACTAAACCTAAAAGAAAAAATACGTTTCATACATAGTGACCGATTTGCCGTTTTTGTTTCGGCGTTTCTGTTCTCAAAATAAGGTGCAAATAATTAATAAAAAATAGAATAAACGGTTTAATTATAACTGGAACGTAACAAACTAGAACACATATTCACAAGTAAGAATATTGAAAAAAAATCTCTGCAATCGAAAATCTAATGAAATCAATTAGGAAAAGCAACAGCTTTTTCGATTAACCATGTATCAAAAACACATATAAATTCGAATTCTCACAGCCAACTGAAGATTTCTCACATCGAGGTTCCTGACAAAAATTAATGCCAATTTTTGCAACAAATTTTATAATACCAAACGATTAAAATCAGTATATAAAATAAGGAGTAAGAAAAGTTATAATTATATAAATTATTAAATCAAAGTAGAAGATAATAATATGAAAAAAGAATTTTTTTACAACGTTATATAATAGATATATTAAAAATATATTATTCATTTTGATTTATATTCAAATTTAAATGAACTGTGTAGTTTCTCTTAGATATATAACAATTTCCTCGAGCCTTGATGATGGGTCATGAGCCATAGTAGATTGTCAAGAACTGCGAGTTATCGTTGTTTACAACTAAGTTTTCTACACACTATTTGATTGAAATAGACCTTTATGTAAAGGAACCTCAATTATGTTAATTATAACTGCTATTTAAAGTTGTGTATTAAGTTCGAACGTACAAGAGAAAAAAGGAAAATAGCAATCGAACGTGTTGTTGTTAAATTATATTAGAGTTTGGATTTGAATCGTTAGTGTTCCTGAAAAAGGGATTAACGACCTCTTGGAATTCAGCGAATATATCTGCATGTATTGATAAGTATTATTTTAATTATAAATATTTAGAGTAAATTCGATCTGACTTGCGCCTCGTTGGCTTAACTTGATAGCAGTTTACACAATAAAAGTGGTTGTTAATATAATAACAAATCTTCCTTTTACCAACAAGAGTGGAAGTTCCCCTATAAGTATTGTACCCTGAAAAATCGATGTTTATATACACACGCATGCATGTGCATTATATATGTATAATAATAAAAAAAGAAAGATAAGTAAATGTGAGGGTTATATTAAATATCCAACATAACTGAGAAATTAAAAATTCTAAAACCGAAAATATACATACAGTCGGATTCCAATTTACTGCGATCCTATTTAACGAATTTCATGATTTAAAAAACTTTTCTTTAACCCCGATTAAAATGAAGGCAAAAAGCCTATATTTAACGAATAACAAACCCAGAAATAAAGAATCATTTCAACAGCCCCCTCCCTCTTCAACTCTGTTTTATTACTTTTTATTAGAAGAAATTGATTTTTATTTCAAATGGCATATCCTTTTTGTCCGGAACAGAAAGAAAGAAAATTCTCGCATGCAGGGAATTTCGACGGGAATGGGTTAACTTTACAGGCACAAAGTGTAACCTAGCGCGTGAGTTTTGAATTGGACAGGGACTTTTCTTACTTAATCCAATAGTACCAGTATTTTAACTGTGGAATAAAACGTGTGTAATTTCTAACTGTGGATATTTTTTGTGTAGTTATAGTTTGTGTAGTATAGTTTCTTGTTATAAAATTTCCGAAAGGTAAATGCAAAAAAATTTCTATTTTTATCTACCCTAATAATATGAATAACCCGAATTTAATGAATAAATTGTTCGGTTCCGATGAATTTGTTAAGTCGGAGTCTGACGATTTTATTCTTTATGAGCAGGCTTATGTATCAATGTAAACTGTTCCAGGTAAACATTTCGTAAAGAATTTTGTGATATTTTTATGTTTCACAGTTTTCCACTTCTTAGATAAATCATTAACATGTTTTGTTTGTTTCTTTGAAATCATTCTGAATGGGTGAAACAAGACCTTGGTAAAATTTATACGGTCCATATCCTTTTGAGTATGTTGTTATACTTTTTATTTCCTAAATTAAGATATTTTTATATTTGTTGCTTTTACAATTCCATCCATTAGTTTTCCATCCAATCGTTCCTTTTGCTCTATGGGTTTCGAATTACCCAATAATCTTATCTTTATTATATTTAATAAATAATTACATTGAAAATATAACTATTCTTAGACTAGAATATTGAAAAATTACTCTTTTTCAATATTCAAGATATATTTTATATTTGATAAAGTAGCTATAATTGCGTACAAGAACTTAAAAGCATATTTTTGTACAATTTTATAAGAATTATTCACAAACTACATTCGAAATTAATTATTAACAAAACAATTTTTTTGTATTTGACATTGAAATTTGAAATATTTCTCACGTTTTAATATTTTCATCCTTAGAATGTTTGTATCTTTATTTTTGCAGAAGGGAGTGCGTGTTAGTATATTTTACGTCAAATGATGAATAACAAATTTTAAATAATTTAAGATCACAGCTTTAATATTTTGAAAATTTTGTTAGCTTTTGATTAAAAGTTTTAAAACTCCTTTTCATAAAAAAAATTATCTATCTACATATCTACCTAAAAAATGAGAAAAACGACTCACTTACTCATCATGATATTTCCGGAACTATTAAAACTACGTATATTTGAAATTTTGTACACATGTTCTTATCATGGAGTAGATATCCGATAAGAATGGATTTTTTATATGAAAAGAGACCCTAAGGGGAATTGCGAGGGCTTAAGGGGTATTATATATAAATATTCGTTTTTGAACAATTAAATCTTCAGACTTGAAATCTGGCAGGCATGTTCCTTTAATGGAGATGAGTTCTAAAAACGGGGTTTTTGAAAATCGACCCCTTAGAGCGATTGCGAAGGGTTAATGGGCATTATAGATAAATATTCCCGTTTTTTTTAACTATTAGACCCACATACTTGAAAATTGATGCGCCTGTTTCTTTTGTTGAATAGAGATCCGCTAAAACTACGTCATTTCAGAAATCGGCTCTCAAAAGAGGGTTAAGGGTATTGTTAAAATATTTAAGATTTTTAACAATAAGATTTTGAGTTGAAATTTGGCAAGCATGTTTCTTTTGTTTAGAGGTTCACTAAAAATGGGTTTTGTGGAAGTCCAATTACGGAAGCGTAAAAGATTATTCTACTTTAGTTTTAGAAATTAATATGTATATATATATATATATAGAAGTCCTGTTCTTTTACATCAAGAGGTGAGAGCTTTTAACAATGTTTTTCGATAGAATCAATGCTAGGATTTAGATACCAATAATTTATACAAACATTATATATTCTTACAACATCATGATAAATACCTAACGAAGCAAGGACGTATCGGTTAGTTCATTATATTGCCTTTCTAATGCGAATGCACTATTTTCTTGAGTCATTTTAAATTTAAATTATCCTTCTTGAAATTAGTATTGTGTTTGGAAAGTATTATTTAAGGAAAAAATCCTTAAAATCTATTCAGGTGTTGTCAATTGAACTTAATTTATTTTTCTTTCTGATCTTCGAACTAATTCCTCTCTATTTTAATCCAGGACCGCTTTTTTCCCCTTCATCACATGAAATGTAATTTTTTTAAACGATCATTATTATTGTTTTATTTACTTTATAAGAGTACCTAGTGAGGTTTTTAGGGGGAAAAAATTAGATTCTGGAGAGAACATCAGTATTATAGAAATCCATTCAAATATCTTACAAAAAAATTAAATTATATGACAAATAGTTGACTTGAAGTTCTGATAACACAATTCAATGTTTAAATCGGTGCAATAGCTGAATTTCAAATAAATTTAGTTATAAGTATTCTAAACAGAATAATTCCTTCTACAAAACGCCTTTGAAGATGAATGAAGGCAATGTTGCGAGTGGTTGCCAACACAAGAACAAAATATATTCATTCTTTTTCAAGTTTTGATTAATCGCGGTTCGCCGATCGCTATCAGTCTTAAGAGAGATTTCTGTGTTTCGAATGATGGGAGAACTGAATGCGTCGAAATTTATATTCTTGGGACATGCAATATGATTGATGGGCCCGAACAGATAGAAGAAAGATTCTTAAGAGGGAGAGGGTAGAATGTGTTCTATTTATACAGAAAGTAGGTGTGAAGTTTTGTTCTTTGTTGTGATAAATGAACACTGATTAGGGTTAAATTGCGTCGAAAAGAATTACGTATACATTTGTTTAAGATTGCTAGATTTGTATGGTGACTATTCGAGTCGGTATACTTTTTAAGTATACTGAGAACTTCTTAAATAAATGTCGACATGAAGTTTCTAGAGGCTGAGTTTTGGAATTTTTTTAAATCCGTTCAGAACGAGTCGTTAAAATGGTTCAAGTCACTCGATCAGTACAAATATTTCTCTAAAATATATGCGGTTAATCAATATTTAGGATTGATTAAATATTTATTTACGATTTCAAAATTTGCTTTTGTTATTTTTATCGTATACATATACATATACAATTTTTAATTCTATCAATTATAAATATAATCTATCTATGTATCTCTCTATCTACCTCTCTCTCTATATATATTAATTTTTCTTATTTGCTTGTAATTAAATATTCAAAACAAACAAATTATTCTGCATCTATATATGGATATTAAATATTATTAATCCTAACTTAATATACAAACAACGATTAAGAATATGTTAAAAAAATAGTTTCAT
>BMAO01014547.1:0-18485 GCA_019973975.1 Trichonephila clavata | reverse complement strand
AATTGATGAAAAACGTTGTTGAAGCCAGAATTTTGAATTGCAAGTTCCGAGGAGAAGATGTATTATTATCACAAATCCCTATTACTCCCACAGATGTGCCAATTGAATTCAAACAGGTTTAATTTCCAATTAGATTGGCATTCGCAATGACAATCAAGTCTCAAGGTCAAATGATATCTATTTGTGGCTTAGATTTAGGAACACTGTGTTTTTCACATGGACAATTATACGTGGCATGTTCTCGCGTGGGTAAACCCTCCAGTTTATTTGTGTTGACTAAAGATGGACTCAATAAAAATATCGTACACTTTATTGCACTAAAAGACTGCTAATGTTATTTTTTAATTGTCATGATTTGTGATAGAGATGTAATTTGAAATTTATTAGTTAAAATAATAAAAGAACAAAGAATTCAAAAAAATGAATGTTTGGTGTTTTGTTACTTTTATAGACCGTCATCGTTCACAGTGCTCCATTCTTCTTTCAGTTTTAAACCACATTCCCACACACTTGCAATTTTTTATTTGACTACCAAAATATTCACAAGAAATAATTTATATGGCAAAACAATGCTTGCTGGGTCAGCTAGTTTCCTTAATAAGAATTAGAAATAGTGTTTTAATATAGAATTACTTGTTTTGCAATGAGTTTAAGCTATCAATGTGAAATTTTTAAAAAGTGAAAGACTTATCTTTAGGCAAGAAAAAGACTTTCTTGCCTAATAAATAAATAAATTAAATAAAAAAAAATTTCTTTATAATCACTTAAAAACGGATACCACATAAAAGAGTATTCAAATGAATGATTTTTTAAAAGGATTAGAATACTAAATCAGAATACCAAACTTTTTTGACAACCTTATGATCAAAAGAAACTATGTAATGAAATGTTAAAAATAAAATGTTGTTTATCTACCAATTATTTTGTTGTACCAGTTAACAAATAATTCTACTTAAAAATAATTTTTCAATATGTATATATTTCATTATATTTAACTATGTTCATTACAAGAAATTGAATGTATCATAATACACATTTTGTGAAATTTAAGAAAAACTTTTTTTTTGCAGATTTTTTAAAAACTACTGAATTTAATACAAGTGAAATTTGAGTATCTAAAAAGGTTAAAATAAAAAATAACGGCACTTGCTCATAATCATGATTTATGCATGATAGTACAAAAGTGATGTAACAAGATGACACTTGTGGAGGATGTAATATGGGATATGATCATCCCTGGCAGCAATGAAACTTTTACAACAAACTCTTATGATGCTTATAAGGTCTTGGGACAACAAAATCCACTTCATCACCAAGGCACCTTTTAGCTCCAGTAGAGTTCTGGATAGAAGTTGAAGAGCTGCAAATGCTCTATCAAGATTATCCCTGACATGTTCTATGGCAGCAGTTCTTAAACTTTCAACCGCTGTGGCCTCCCTTTATGTTTCAGCATGACATTGTGGATTCCCAAGATTTAGAACATCCCTTCCTGACTTAATATTCTTGATCAAAGTACAAGTTCTAGTAGAGTTTTTTTTTATATTGAAGACTATATAGTATTCTAGTCCAATATGGCACATTTTTCAATTTTTCCTTGAGGCCTTTCAGAGTCTGTAAAAGAGAGAAATCCTAAAGTTACATGAGAGACTGTGAACTACAGTTTAAGAACCACTGTTCTATGGGATTCAGATCTGAAGATCTAGCTAGCCTCTCCATTCTTTTCCTTGAGGAATTTATCAACCTGTCAAATCCTATATGGATGAGTGTTACCGTCCATAAAAATAAACTGGGTATCAATTGCTCTTCTGGGAAGCCTCACACAGATTCCTAAGATCTCATCCTTATACCTCAGAGCAATTATGGTCTCTGTGCACCAGCTAGTGGTTTATTTTCCTAATGTTAAAGGGATGGTAACAGATCACTGGTTCTCTACATAAGTGAGTACAGCAGAAAGAATCAGTATTCAGACTAAATCTTGACACACCAGAGAAGAGAACACAAGTTCAGAGCTCGCATGTCTTTTAATGAGTGGGATACAGATTATAAGACTTTAAAAATGAAGTCCAACCATACTAAGCATTCAGAAAGCAGAATATCTTCACCTTAATTTATTAAAAGTGAATGAGAATAAACTATAAAGCCACATGAAGCCTAGTAATTTTGAATTTCAGTCAAGTGACAAGTCTCCAAATTACACCTATGGAAAGACATTGACCTTGGTAGATTTGGCATACATCAACCCTCTCTACACAGGGAGTCTTCAGTGGCACCAAGACTCAAACCCATGATGAGTTCATGACCATAACCACTAGGCTACCCTGGCCATTAAGGTGCCAAGAGAGCAGAGAACCCATTTGCTACTTGAGTAATCTGCCATCCCTCTATTGTCTTGCAGTTGATACATTCAAAAAGTGAAATCATATGCATGTGGATCATACAATTATCTCGCTACAGTCTATGGTATCATGTATGTAATGAGATGAGCCTTTCCAAGTCTTGAAATCACAGAGTGATTTTGAATTGGAACATATTTTAATTTTTAAAAGACATCAGATGGTAGTTGCAGTTATTCAAATTCAAATATATATTGTTTGAAAAATGTTCCATGGAGCATTTACCTACAATATCTGCTTTTGGTTCTTTTATTGGATCAGAAAAATTCGAGTTTGTAAACAATTGCACACGTTCAATTTTTTCAGGAGAATTGGGCATTTAAAAAACTTTTATTACAAGCTGGGTCTTTGTTCATATTTAAGAACTGGAAATAGAAAAGAATATAAAAACCCTATTGTGTGACAATAATAAGCACAAAGGAGGAACTGAGATGGAAGACATCATGTATCAGTACCTTGATCTTCGAAAAACTGTAAAGTAGTACAGGAAATTAATTTTTAGATGTTTATAATTGGTGGTATTAAATTTAAACATACTAAACCAACATAAGCAAAAAATTTCTATCTTTGGTGTTTAAACAAATGTTCAACAAATAATTCAACAATACGAAGAAACAAAGCCTACAAAAGTACAAATTGCAATATAAGACGACAATTCTTTATGATTAACTAAACATAATTGTGTACAAAATCAAGACATTGTGCAGAAAAAAAGGTTCCTTAAAAAGGAAGAAGCAATAAGTGAACTTATTAAGAATGCAAAACTTGTAATGCAGGGCTTTGCTCCAGACAATGTTGCGAAATATACATTATAAGTTTCAAAATTTTTAAATGTTATTTTGAGTTTACATTTATTTCAGATTTAACTGCTTTCCATTTTAATCCAACTTCCAGACATTGACGTCATGCCATTGTTTGCATAAAGTTTTGAAATAATCCTAAGCTTTTAGAAATATGAGCAAAACTAAAATTGCACAAGAATTTTTAAAACACCTGTTTTATCAGCTTCCTTTATTTGCATAAAGTAAAAGAGATCAAATTCGATTGGATAGTTAAGAAAATAGTTTTACCTTTATTTTATTATATTTACTATAATTTTCCTTTAAAACTATTCATTAGTATTGAAAATTTCAGAAATGTGCATGTTCTTTAACTTTTGCCCATCAGAGTACATTTATTACAAACTAATCATACTTTCTGAAGGCTATTAGCTTTACAGAAAAATAAATACGATTAAAATAAAACTCAATGTTAAAACTATTTGGCAAGATAGTAGAAAATGACTAAATGTATTGCTCAATCATTAAAAAGTACATTAAAAAAAAATCCATACGAATAATACACATTAAATATCAAGCAGATACTCATGAACATTTTACAAATTAAAGGACAGGAAAAATTATTTATGAACATGATAAATGAATATAAGGAAATAACTATAGTATAAAATGACTGTGAGGGAAACTAACATAAATAAAACAAATGAAAAGTCACAGAAAAAAAGTTTTAATGAGCTCACTTTTTCCTTCTATTTCGTAGTCTTACAATAGAAATCCAATATACAATCCCCACAGAAGCCGCAATTAAACCAGAATTCCGAGCAGCAACTTTACTAAATACAGGAGCCATTGCGATATTTTTAAAGAAAATTATCCACCGTAAGATAAGTTAAAAAATGCAACACATTACTTATAATATTTTAATAAATACTATTCAAACACCCTGAGCCATTGAATATAACATATCACATTTAAGTTTCCTCCGAAATAGAATCGGTGTTACGAATCGGACGATGTTATGTCTTAATATTTACTTTCACGCCGAATGATCGTGATCTAGTAATTAAAAAAGAAACAAGAAATCATTTCAATAGGTTCACAGTTAAGCATCAGTTCATTTCCAAATTTTATCAGATTAAAATTTCAGGAGTTAAATAGATAAAATAACAGATAAAAACTCAATTTATAGCTATATGAACTATCTTCGCTTCACAGATAATGAAATATTAGGATTTTTTTATTGATAGAAGACTTTTCAGCATAAAAAATCAATTAAATTTTATTTTAAAGCATGTTTGCCTGATGAAAATGATACTTATATAATTTTGTATGCCAGTCTTCAGATTTTCCGTCTATATCACTATGCAAACATAATGACCTCTTAAAAAAATCTATTGTGAAACCAATGATATTATTCCATTCCAAATCATCAATAAAACAAAAACAAAATAATCCGCTCATTCCATCAACCAGTCGAACTATCAAGATTGAAGGTAATAACTGTACCCGTATAGGTATTGTTGATAAACACAATTTTTGAATTGTAGAGGTTTCGGTTCTATTATTTAGAGAAAAGTTTTTACAAGATTTTTGCTTTCGTTGCTTAATATCTCAAATAATCTTCTCCTCAATCAAAAAATTTATCTTAATTTTAAATATTGTAGTTTGATACTTTGTTAGTAATATTTCATACAATTTGGTTAAAAAAGTTCAATGTTTTTCTTGTCAAGGATAAAAGGAAATATAATGAAAGTCAAATGTTTAACAGGAAAATGGAAAGGTATTGTTATTTGTTTTATTCATTTGGGAGTGCTGCTTTTATGTACGAAGAGCTTGCGCAGTGCTAAAATGATCTTAAATGTATGATGGCTAGTTTAAAATATATAAGTGGGCTCAAGTGTAGTATAGGGGGCCTTTGGATTTGGCGCTTTTTATTTTGATATTATGTTGAGATAACGAATTCATTCAGGCTTCCTGACACCTATCGCTAAGTGAAGTAGCTTGACAATCGATTTTAGTCACCAAAAGTAATTGACATCGCCCCCTATACTACACTTTAACCATTTTAGTAATAATACATGTAATTTTATTTTGAATTTTAGTTAATTTCTGCAGTTCTTCAAAAGAAAATAAATTACTGGACTATTTGAGAGCCAAGATTGAAGCAACTGGTCCTATTACTGTTTCTGATTATATGAAAGAAGTTTTGACTCTACCACATTCAGTATGCTAATTTTTATCTGTTATATACATCTGTGTATGAATTTCTTTGTTATACTACTGATGATATGAGTTAAAAATATTTCAAAACTGCATTAAAATTGTAATTATGTTTCCAAAGAGATTACATTTAATCTAACAAAAGAAGGGATCCATTCTGTCTGAGTAATAATTCTGTAACATTAAGGGGAGGACGTGATGAAGTATTTTAATATTTATGAGAGCTATTCATAACCATATTTGTAAGATGTTGATATAAATTAAAATATTACTGGAAGCTTCTTATACTAGGAAACAAATATTAGGCTAACTTTAATTTTTTTTAAAAATAATAAAAATGTACCTTAAGAAAAGCTTTTTGTCTTTTGAGCAGTTATCAAAAGAGTACAGGTACACTAAAAGAGTATGTTACACTAATCTTCATGAACATGTCTTGGTAATTACATGTGGCCGCGGTAGCCAAGTGGTCTAGGCATCGGATCATGGCTAGCGTGTCATGAGTTCGATCCCAGTACCACTGAAGACCCGCCGTGTAGGGGAGCGATGGACGTTAAATCTGTCAAGAGCTCAAACGTCCTCCCGTTGGTGTAGTGTGGTAGTTAGGAGAGGGGGGTGCCAGCTCAGGTGTCGTCCGCGTCACTTGACCATGGTTCAAAATTACACTGACCGTCCCCAAAAGCCCTCGTGTAGCTGAACAGTGGGACGTTAATATTCACTCACTCACTTGGTAATTACATACTATTAAAACTATGCCAATGCTCAAGATAAATCACCAAGCTGGCAACCCCGATTTCACATACGTCGTACACACTGAATTGGTAACCTTGTGCTTCGTTTCATCTTATGTCACCAATACGTTTGCAATAATTCATAAGTATCCATGTTTTTAATATACTAATCTTGTATCATGAAATATATATATCACACTAGAGGAAATCATAGTGGCTTGTGTAATAAAGTGGAAGTCTGAAAAAAAGCATATGTTTGACAGATTAAGTAACTTGTTATATTCTTTATTTTTCTGTTTAGTCATTAAATTAAAATATTTATGTTTAAATGAATTTTTAAGCCATTTTCTCCCAATGTTTTCTATAATTTTATTGGATTACTAGCTGTTACCCGCCTGCTTCGCTGGGAATTTCATGATGTTTTATAAATTTTTACTGCTTATATATATGTATAAATTATTGATATCCAAGTCCTGCATTAAGAATTCGATTGTATTGAAAAATATACTTATACCTGTAACTGTCACCTGTTGATAAAAAAAAGGAGCAGAACTCATCTAATTTGTGTTTTTTAAAAATCTCTAAAATTGAAGCATAGAATGATGTTTGCTCTTTCGTAACCCAAAAACCAAGTGGATTCCCGCAAAACCAATTTTCGGTGGATCTCTACTCCGTAAATTGAACATGCAAGCCAAATTTCAAGTCTAAATCTAACAGAAAAAAAGAAGTTTTACTATCAATATCCCCGTAATCCCGTTGAGAGCCGTTTTCCTAAATAACCGCTCTTAGCGGATTTCAACTCAACAAAAGAAAAATGCAAACCAAATTTCATTATTATAGTCCTTGTAGCTCGAAAAAAGTAATTTTTTTTGTCAATACGTCCCAGTAACCCCCTGCACCCCCCAGAACTTTATTTGCTTAAAATACATTCTTAGTGGATCCCTATTCAACAAAAGAAACATGCTTAACAAATTTCAAGTATATGGGTCTAACAATTAAAAACAGGAATTTTTTTCTGTAACTCCTCTTGACCCCTCGCAACCCTCCTTGGGGGTCAATTTTCGTTTTACTCTTTGTTAGAGGAACTCTATTCCATGAAAGGAACATGCCTACCAATTTTCAAGCAGGATGATCAAATAGTTTAAAATGGAAATATTTATCAATTACGCCTCTTAATCTCCTGAAATTAAACTTGGTAGTTCATATTCGCGAACCCATTTTGTAACGGTTCTCTCCTTTGCAAATGAATCTGCTTATCAAATTTCAAGATTGTACGTCTAATAGTTTAAAAATGGGGATAATTATCTATAACGCCACTTGAGCCCCCGCAACGCCACTTCTGGGTCTGTTTTCACAAAACCAATTTTGTAGGGAAATTGCACACTATGAAAGGAATCTGCTTAGCAAAATTTGAAGACTGTGCGTCCAATAAATTAAAAATACAAAAAAAATTATCAATAACGCCCCTTGAAACCCCGCAATGCGGCCTAGGGGTCGATTTTCACAAAACACATTTTGTAGTGTATCTCTATCCTATGAGAGGAATCTGCTTACCAAATTTCAAACGGTGCATCTAATAGTTTAAAAATAGAAATAATTATTTATATTTGCCCTTAACACCTCGCAACACCCCTTTGGGGTCAATTTTTCCCAAACCTGTTTTGTAGCGGATATTTACTCCATGAAAGAAACATTCCTACCAATTTTCAAGCAGGGAGGTGAAGTAGTTTAAAAACGAAAATGTTTATCTAGTACGCCACTAAATCCCCTGCAACGCCATTTAGAGGTCTGTTTTCACAAAACCTTCTTATAGCTGATCTCTACTCTATAAAAGAAATCTACTTAACAATATAAAGACTGTGCGTCTAATAGTTTAAAAATGAAAATACTTATCTATAACGCCCCTTAAGTCCCGCAATGCCACTTGAGGGCAATTTTCACGAAACCCATTTTGTAGCGTATCTTTACCATATGAGAGGAATCTACTTACTAAGTTTCAAGACTGTACGTCTAATAACTTAAAAATCGGAATTTCTAACGCCCCTTAAACCCCCGCAAACAATTGCTGCTAATTTGAAATTACAAACAGACACTTCAACTTTATTTATTTGTATAGATATAGATTGGGATTATAATAACTATTGTTTAAATGTGACTAAAAATGTAAATAAAAAAAAAGAAAGGATTAAAACTAACCGTAAAACTTATCAATTTTTTGTTTCTTGCATTGCTTTTTGCTTATGAAGCCTTGATTTATTATTTTTAAAAGTGCATCCGAAACAGCCGATGCTCTACTTAACTGAACAGTGAGATAACTATCATAAAAAAAAATTATGGCACGTGTCAGCGTATTATCATGTGCGCGTAACACTATTATGTCTCATGAAGAGCATCGGTCACCAGTAACCAAAACAACGACTTCATTAGCTCAGCTTGGCGTTCATCTTGGCATTCAGTTTCACGTTCACCCGTATATTTTCCGCTCCCGTAAGAATACGGGAATAAAATATAGCCTATGTTACTCCCCGTTAATGTAGCTTTCCATTAGTGAAAGAATTTTTAAAATCGCACCAGCCATTTCCGAGATTAGCCGGAACAAACAGACAGACAGACAGACAAAAATTTTAAAAATTGGTTTTTTGTTATGAGTACCGTATATACTTTTAGTGCATTAAGTAAAAAGCTGCTAATTTGAAATTACAAACAGACACTTCAATTTTATTTATTTGTATAGATGATGTATTCTTTTTCTTCTCTGCCTTTCAATTTCTTTCATATTATTATTTTAATCATTTTAAAATTGAAATTAATCCAAATTTCATTCTTTTTTGTCCATTCATTTCCAACACTTGAAATCATGGAATTCAGTTTTCTTTAACAATTTAACATACCATTCTACGTGATCAATGTTATTGCAGTAGCCTAGTGGTCAAGGCCACGAACTTGTGGCTGGCATGAAAAAACTTCTGCTATGCTATTCAATTTTTAGGTTGTACTGTTTTTTTAGATTTATATTTGGATTTAACCAACATAATAAATTGCCTTTAATTTCCAATCTAATTTGGGAAATTTTAAATTATAATATTATCTTTTTAACTGGTTCTAAATATATATTTGTATTGAGCATATCTTACAATAAATAAATTACTTTAATTGATATGCCTTTCATTTTAGGAAATAAATTAAATTTATTTTTTAATTCTTGTAATTCTAATAAGTGGATATGTAATATACAAAGCATGTACATATCAAGTATTTCAAAGGTGTAAACAAAACATTTTTGCTGAAGTTGTTTCAGGTTTAATTTTCATAAAAGTAAACTGTAACATACAAGTATATGAAGGTTCTCTTCTTCCTCAATAAATCAAAAGATAATTTTTTTATTATTTTAAGATGAAGATGCCTTGGCACTTTTATCTGTGTTTTTTTAAGTATGAGCCCTTTTTCCTATAAAGGAAGCTAGTGTATACCATTTAGTATAAGTACAAGGGGTGATCAAATGAAAAGGTACGAAACGACACAGTGGGTACAAATATAGACTTTATTCAAAATATACACCATAGGCCTGAACACAACAATCCCACTGATGAACAAGTCACAGGATTCCTTGTTCCCAGAATTCCTGTGGCTGTGACGAGACCCAGTCCTTCACAGTGTCCTTGAGTACGTCATCTGAGTTGAAGCGCTTTCCTTTCAGGTGTTTCTTCAGTGGACCAAACACATGGAAATCGCAGGGTAACATGTCCGGACTGTAGTTCCAATGTGTCCCATTGAAACTTGTCCAGTTCCATTTGTGTGACTCTGGAGACGTGTGGACGCGCGTTATCATGGAGCAGAACCACACCCTCCGTGAGCAGCCCCGGTCTTTTGTTCTTGATGGACCTGCGTGGCGTCGGAGTGTCTCACAGTACACATCGGAGTTAATGCTTTTTCTGTGCTCGAGTAATTCTGTGCTCGCATCATTTGGACGCCGCTTTTTATAAGAGCCTTTGCTCTCTCCTGTGCATGCAGGCACCCGCGCATGATCCGATCCCAGTCAGAGTCTCCAATGGCATCCCGAGATGTCTCGCTACATTCTCCCTTGGCGGAATATGCAAATATTTAACTGTTTCATTTTTATGTCGTTTCGTACCTTTTCATTTGATCACCCCTTGTATCAAAGATGTATCAGATTCTGTGAAAAAGATAAGGATGAAATGGAAGTACACACAAAGATTCTGATTGTAATTTTAAAAGCTTATATTAAGCAGTTTGAATTAAATGCATTATTAACTCACCTAAAAAACTTAACCAGAAAAGTCAAATTGTTGCTTTCTGACAACTTATTGGCAGCTTTAGAAATTGTCGGAGAATATTCATTTGATTTATGACTGATAATATTTGTTATATATCTGTGAGTGTAAGCATAAAAGGAGCATTGCGTAAAAAAGTGAATTTTATGTAAAAAACAACGGATATGATTATTTTTTAGGAAATTATCTTCATGAAAAAAAGACTATTCATTTTCTGAATTGTCAAGTAAGTTTAGTTCTAAAGGGATACAACACTGTGAGCAATTAGTAAATTCCACATGACCATAATGATTCATTATAAAAATATGCTTATAGATGTTTGGTAGATGCACTGATCAGTGAAATTATGGTTAGATATAAAGGGTATAAAAATGCTACTAAAATTATTTTCAGCTGTACATTTATAGTAGAAAAAGAAATACTAAGCTCCATAGTTGAATTTTATTTGATTATTATTAACTTCCTTTCAATCCACTTATGTCTTGAGCAATGGTATTATATCACAAATCAAGTTTGGATTAAAATAAATCATTTCTTTTTTATATACACACTCGGACCCTGATTTAACAAATTTTGCATTGTAAGGAATTTTTTTCCCTGTAATTAAAATGGGGCAAAAATCCTTATTTAACAAATAATAAACCCTAAATTAATGCATTATTTCATCCACCAGAAAATTTCTTTTATTAGTTTATATTAGAAAAAATTCGACTTCTTTTCAAATGACATCATTTTTGACTGAAACAGAAAAAACTGTTCTTGTTTGCAGCAAATTTCAATGGTGAAGGGTGCAGCCCATTATTAGACTTTACAAGTGTAAGCGAATCATGAGTGTAACTTACCACAGAGTTTGAAATAGGACAGGAAATTTCTTTATCTCATCCCACTCTCTAATGCAAGGGGGGTATTTTAAAAGATTTTACCATTTTCTCTCTTTCTTGAGAGGAATGAGGTTTATTATGGAAAATTTCATTTTAAAAAAATTTGTTAAGCCTGGTAGATTGTCAGAAATAAATGTGTGAGGACTTTAATTCAGAAATTGTGATAATGAAACTCCCATAAAAACTGTTAAATTTTCTAATTCTTTACATTGTTTGGGAACTGGGAAAACATATCTCATGCAGCAGGATGTAAAGGATACAGTATTTCTACTCTGCATAAAGTTGAAAAAGAACTCTTTCAAGTCAAGAATCAAAAAGATTATCGATTATTTATTTTTCAATATTTTAAAATTTCCAATTAACTGGTGCATAATAATTCGCTAATAGTATTCTTAGTTGCTGAATAAAAAATGTGTAATTTCTAACTATGGATGTTTTTTGAGTAGTTGTTTATTATCTAATTTCCAAAAGGTAAATGCAAAAGAAAATTGTATTTTTTGGGTCCCTATTTTATGAATAACCCTGATTTAATTAATAAAATGTTCAGTCCTGATGAGTTTGTTAAATTGAGGTCCAGCTTTATTTCTACACTAATTACATGGAATTCTTATAATCTTTCTATCATTGATCAGTTACTTTAGTTATAAATTTTTTTAAAAATCAACAGTTTTTTTTTAACAATTTTTTTTTAAAAACTGTTGATTTTGAATAAAATTGATTTTCTTTTTGTTCATATTTTATTATTTAAGAAAAATCTTACATTATTTAGAAAAATTTCATACTTTTTTGCAAAATTTAAATATAAGGCATTTATATTGCAGAAATAATGAAACTTAAGCATTTTATTGATATCAATAATATGTTTTTATTTTATAGGGCTATTATATGTCTCGAGATGTTTTTGGAAGTAGTGGAGACTTCATCACATCTCCTGAAATTTCACAAGTATTTGGTGAGGTTTGTATAGTTTGAATTAATATAATTAGTTAATTGCATGCATTGCATTGAATATTTTCTTTTATCCAAATTCTTAGTTGAAAGAAAAACATTAAAAATTTTTTCAGTGTTTTCTTTAAAAATGTTCTTTTTAAAGTTTTTTTTTATTTTTTTTATATAGTTTAGAGTAAAATAAAGTTAAGAACAATTTCAATGATTTGTAGAATCAGTGATAATCTCTATGTCAGTTCTACATTTTAAAATTTTAAGAAATTTTTGGTTGTTATTTGTAATTTGAACATTATCGCAATATGAAAGAAAAGGTGTAAATCTATGTACCTTAATTTTATTCAAAGGTGAGAAATTGGAAATAAATAAAATGTTAGTTAAGAAAAGAGCTAATTTGCAATTTATTTATTTCTAATTTCTCACCTTTGAATTAAATTAATACATATAGTGAAATCTATAGAATATGAATATGGAATAAATGTCTTTATTTTTTTTATATTATAGTTGTTTTAAATTTGAATAAATATGTCATTTTAAAAAGCAAGGAATTTGAAGAAAAATCAGTATTAGATTTTGTAACAGAGTAATGAAGAATTATAAAATAAATATAAATAAAATAGTAATAATCAATTGCAAATAAAAGTTTTAAATTTAACTCATTTATAATTTATTAGGCTTAATATATGTATAATATATGTATATATATGTAACAGTATATGTCTCATGTTTGTATCAGTATATATTTTTATTTATATAAATTCAAATGTGAGAAAGAACCAAATAAGAAATTATTGAACAATTCTGAATGTTATTTTTGCTTAGAAAATCTGTAGATTGTAATTGTCGGGAAAAAAATCATTAGACTAAATTTTCTACACAATTGTGATTATACAGAATCCTGTTATTTTTAGAAATATAAATGGTTAATTAATAAAAAGTTGAACTAAAACAATTTTTATTTATAGAATAATTAATCGTGCACGTAAAATTATATTTATTTTTACTTTTAATGATTATATTATATTACATTAATGATTGTCTCTTTAAAAGTTTAACCATATGCAGAATATATCATATTCTATAAATTACTAATTTTGTTAATTTTAAGTTTTTCAATAGCTACTGATCTTTTATAAAATTATTTTATCAAGATTTGGGTTCATTATTTTACCAGAATATCAATCACACAGAAATTTAAATTCAATATTCAGAATACATTTAATAGCTCTTAACAAAGCAAATTTAACTAAAAAATTTCCTGCCTGCAAATTCTGTTTTGTTGATGTATATGGCTAAACTGTAATAAAAAAGTAATATTAATTTTATATAAAATAATAACGCAGTTTTCTTTTAGTTTGCTTCTAAATTGAACCTGGATTTATCAGCTAAAATGTTAATGTTAAGAATTATACATATTTTTATACGTGTTTTTAAACGGAATCTTAAATTTCTTTTCTGTATTATTTCTCATATCTCACTTTAATTCTAATCAAAATATACCTTTGTCTTATTTTTTCAAAATTCAATTATTAAAGTTTAAACTACATTTCCGAGTTTGTATGATTTTTTTAAAAATCAATATTTTCTCTGTTCACAAATAAGTAATCTAAATTTCAAATGTTTCTTTTTTCAGTTGGTAGGTGTTTGGTTTTATAATGAATGGTGTAGAATAGGATCTCCCCAGCCTCTTCAACTCGTAGAATTTGGACCTGGCCGTGGTACTTTGACTGATGATATACTTAGAGTAAATAGATTTATAAGAACATTGAATTTATAGAAATGCACATGTGTATGCATATTTTATTTAATGTGATTTTTAAGCTATTCTTTTTTTTTTCCATTAATATCACTTTCAGAATAATATTTTTTCAAAATTAAATTTTGTATTAAAATGGGAAATTCATTCACTGTTTTATGTGGAAATTTTAATTATCATTTAACTTTTTATAAGTGAAAATTTTCATACTTTTCCATTTAACTTTAAACTAAAACTGCCAAGCAAAGTTTATTAAATGTAATAAATTATTTTACTCTTTAGTAATTTATTAATATAATACTTTAATAATAATTAAAAATTAATAAAATTATTTATTAAATATAATAAAATAAAAACCAATAGAAAAGTACCAATTTTTTTTTGAATGAGGTACATCTTAATTGAAAAAGTTTTATTTGAACATCTGTGAAAAAACTTGTTAAATTTTTTATTTAAGTACATGTGTGTATGCAATTGATTTTAAAAAAACATTTTAATGAAATATGCAATTTAAAATATTGAAATGGTATTTATTAAATATACATGTTTTTAAATATTGAAATGTTGTTTCATGAAATCAGTTATAGAGAACATGGTTGGACAGCTGCTTTTCTGAGTTGTCACCAACAGGAACAGATTATAACTGAGTTATAATCTATCTACAAAACTACTGTCATTAACACCTTTACTCAGGAACTGGTTGATCCAACAGTAAATAAAATGTAAGGAATCTGTAAACATAATCCTGGATTCCATGAACTAATTCACCATATGAGGACTGACATTACACCGATAACCAGCATTACACCTCCAGTTGTTACTTATTTACTGCTACCCAATGGCTTGACTGTTAGATTATAAAAATTGTTGAGGTAAAATTTCTTCTTCTATTGGATAAAATCTTAATGTGTCCTATTCATTCATTGGCAAATTCTAGATTTTTTATTGTTGTTGTAAAATGGTAGAAAAATCTAACAGTGCATAACAGAAAGAAAATGGCAGTAAAATTGAAGATATTTAAAAACATTGATCCTTATTTATAATATCTGCTACCATATAAGCCAGAATTTGGCATGTTTGGCTCCAGGGGCCTTATAACCAATAAATACTGTTTTAATTATAAAAAAAAATCATGATTCCAATGTCCATTAATGATAATTTATTTCATGTAAGGGTTCTCTTTTGCATTTTTCATCTTTAAATTTATTATTAAATGAAATGTTATGATATATTTATGAAATAAAGTTTATACTATAAAGAGGGGGGAGTGAAATCTGATCATTTTAATGTAATATCATGTAATGTAAAACCATGTTAGAAACCAATGAAAAATAATATTAACTATGCCTTCTTTCTTTTTCCCATAGGTGTTTTCAAAATTCAGACCTAAAGATTTGAAATTTTCTATTCATTTTATTGAAATAAGCCCTCACCTTTGTCATGTACAGAAATCCAAACTCTGTTCTGATAATATAGAAGAAGATTTATATGGAAGAACATTACATACTAAATATGGTTATCCTATAACATGGCATCCACATTTAACAAATGTGCCTGAAGAAACTTTTTCATTATTTCTAGCACATGAATTTTTTGATGCCATGCCAATACACAAGTTTCAGGTATCTTTTATATTGTTAATATGCTTACATTTTTAATTTAAATCAACACATTAATTTGCTTATTTTTTTTCAAAGAATTGTCGTTGAATTTTTTAAGGTCAATCTGGCAAGGCTACCAGAATTTCTAAAATATTTATTTACTTTAAAGCTTATATTTAAAGAAATTTCCATCAAAAATATGATTAAAATATCTCTGAATTATAAAAAAAATACTTAATTGATTAAAAAACAAAATGGTTTGTATAGTCTATGCTTAAATAGAATGAATTAATGTTTTTTTTTGCATTAAAATGTTATCACAATTTTATTAAATTGTATCAACTTTCTTGGGTATGAAATGTTTACTTATTTTATATATACCTATCTTTGAAAAACATGAACAGAGAGTGCTTTTTTAATATCTACAGCTTCAAAGATAAAATAGATATTATTTGAAATGTTTTTATTCTACAAAATGTTTTATTTGATAAATTCAAGAACATGGTGAAAAATGTCCTATTTTGTTCATTAATTGTTGGTGTTATAACTTACATTGGCTTTCTTGCATAAGTTTTAAAAATATCTATGTGTTATGCATACATAATTCATTACTTTCTATTTCATATTTAACATATTTATATTTGATATTCTCTTTGTATAATTTTAAAGCTATCTTTGACAAATGTCTAAGACCCCGAATTTAACATGGACTGCATTTTCAGGAGAAAAATATGTTAATTTTCATTAAAATTTGTAATATTGTAATTCATACCTCTTTCATTATGAAAATATTGTTTAATTTTCAAAATGTTTCAAAAAATTAGTAATTCTTCACTTTAACATGTAAAGTGCAAGCTCATTTAGCATTACGGTATCGGAAATGAATTATAAAATACATTTTATATCAGAAAAAATAGTTCAATTTGGATAAAAATTACCAGAACTGCAAATATACTGCTCATTATAGGATTATGAAGTCAGAATATAATATTAATTTTAGAATTCTTTTCTAGCTAAAGAAATGTTCTGATTTGGAGTCCTACAGTCTTAAATGCTAAGTAATTCCAGTATTTATTTTGTGGATCATCTATAAAATTATTTACTATATATGCATACATATGATGCAACATATATTTGTTCTTAAAAGCTGTAAATGCATATTTATTTTTTAAAATTTCTTCAGTTTTCAACATTAATTAATAATGTTTATTATTAAAAGAACAATGCACATTCATTCAGTGTTTGAGAATCATCTAGTTCTCTAAGGTTATCAAAGGGAATCACAAAAACTAGAGTTTTAATGTGGATTATTTCTAAATTTTTTTTCCAAATAGGCTGCATTTTGGCATCTAAGCCTTTGCAGACATAGCAATTTTCCAAGTGTGAGAGCTATTTCATTGGTGGTACCCTCTAGTGGCAGCTCTCCCTACTAAATGTTTGATACTTGGAATTTACTCATTTCAAACTCTTGTTAGATACTAAATATTTATTTAGAAATTAAACACTTTTTTAAATTTTAATTTTGTTTTTAAATGTATTTTTCTCAGAAAGAAGAAAAAAACTTTGAAAGCTGAGTTTTTTTAAGGAGGAAATTTATTATACTCTGAAATATTATTTTAGAAAACTCCTGATGGATGGAGAGAAATATTAATTGATTTAAAAAATGGAGATCTTCAATTTATCTTATCTCGTAATCCAACAGCAGCTACAAAGCTTTTAATTGATGTGAGTTAATTTTTATTTTCTGAAATTAATTCCTTTTAATTATTTTTATAAAAGGATTGTATTAGTTTATAAGAATTTTTTAAATGCATTTTCTCAAAGTGTTTCTACTTTTGTCTATAATAATAATAACAAGCTTTTCAATCTACAGCAGCCAAAAATAGATTGGAGGATTAACATATTTTATTTTAGAGAATCTCAATGTGCTTGTAACAAAAATAGCTTTTAGACCTATCATAAACAACTCCTAATCCTTTCTATTTATCTGTTGTAAATATGCAGCTTCTCAACTTGTTCAATTCATTGCCTTAAATATTATTTATTACTTAATTATTAGAATCATTGAAGAGTAATATATATCTTTTCAGTAATGTATTTTTTTAAATTTTAAATCTAGCCTGACTGTTTAAAATGTAAGCATAAAATAATTGTTTCAGTCTGCATCAGTTAAAATTTAAGGAATTTAGGACTAAAATTTTGTTTCAAAAATAGTTTTTTTAAAAAATTTATATTGTAAAATTTTGTTTCTTCTTTTTAAACGAAAATTTTTTTTCCAGAAAAATTTTAACTTTTTCTTACCATTATTTATGCATTTTTGAAAAGTTTTGATGTTAATTTATTCAAAATTTCATCAAAATATCATTGTTAAGTTCAAATGTACATTAAATAATAATATTTATAAAAACATTTGTGTTCATAAGAGTTTAAATCTTTTAAGATATAGAGTAAAGTAAAAATATGAAAAATATATATTTTTTTAATTATAGACAATTATTATTTGTTGATTTGTATTCCTTTGCAGTTTGCTATATCAAAATTGAATTATTATTTTTTTTATTAAAAGTGAATATGAAAATTTATTAAATAATTGTTTTTAAAAATGTTATAAATAATTGATTTTTAAAATTGTGTAAATTCTAATTTTAGTTGTATTTAGTTTTGTTTTATGAATTTATTATGTTTATTTTCTTACTATTTTCATTTATACACTTAATCACATCCTAACAAAAAAAAACAAAAAACATATACAGTAATACCTTGACTTAAGCTTCCCCCGACTTATGAGAACCCAGAGTTATGCAATTTTGGATTTCGTCAATTTGTCTGTTGTGGGAGTACTGCACAACTCGATTATTTGTAGCCATAATTTATTTTACGTTATTCATTT
>BMAO01014546.1:0-137511 GCA_019973975.1 Trichonephila clavata | reverse complement strand
TGCAAAGGTTGACATTATAACTATTGAGCGAATTAATGCTATGAAGGCAGAGCTTCTCAAACCGCGGGTCGCGCCCCTCTAGAGGGGCCTAATAACTACGAGGGGGCACGTGCATATTAAAAAGTCGAAAACAAAGGATTATTTTTTAAAAAAGTATTGATTTACAGAAAGTAAACAAACAAAATACATCCTGACACAATAAAAAAATACACAATTAAGCTAATATAATACGCTTATAAATGTATCGGTAGTACACAATAAATTTCATAATTTAACAATACTAAGTTAAGAACAAGTTTAGTAATTACCAGTGACCCATTGGGGGGCTGTCATATATAAAATTATATACAAAAATAAACTTTTATCTTGATAATTTGTACGGTTTAAAATTAATCCCTTAACTACCGATTAAAAGTTACGCAATTCGCTCCCCAATGCCACCGTTTTCCACGTAGGGCGCGATTGTGATATATTGCGGGAGGGGAAGAAAAGGAGTAAATATATAAAGCAAATCCTCTGAAATATGTACATCCTTCGCAAACACTTCAAGGTCATTTTATTGTTTTCCAAAGCCTTTGGAATAATTTTATGGATACCAGTGCACAGAAAAGATAATACTTAGGAAAGACGTATATATACGTTTGGGGCAGTTAACGCTTTGGCTGAGCGTGACGTTTATAAACGCCAGCGGCACTTAAGACTTTTAAGTCGCATTGTAGCTTTAACGTCAAAGTACAGTATTATTAAATTCAATACATTGTTACTGAATGGGGAGATTAAAATTATGATTAAGGATTGGGTCACAAATGTTGAAAGTTTGGGAAGATTTAGAACTTCGGTAAACTTCACTAACATTAATAATACAATGCAAATATTGAAGTATTTTTCAAACAGGCTTTGTAAAGAAAATAATTTAATCAAAATGAGCTGCAAGATTTTTTCACAAATATTTTATACCAAACATAATTGCAAGGGACTACCTTTTTAATGAAAGTATAACTTTTACTAAAAAGGAAAATGGGCGCTGTTAATGAGCGTTGCAAAACCATAAGCAAAAAAATCACTTCTTTTCCTCTATTTGTTTTTCTAAATTATAAGGCTATTATTAAATTGAAAACTTTTAATATTCCCAAATGCATATTAAATTTAAACACTCCTATGTCTTAGTAATATTAACCACATTAGATATTTTCGTAAAGTCGCTTTCGCAAAAATCAATTTTGAGACGTCTTTTTAAGTATCAATCCACAGTGCCATTGCCAATGTCGCTGATAGAACGGGGGAAAAAACCCTTTTCTATCGTGGTATAGCCAGCTCTGTCACGAACTCTGCTATCAAATGAAGACATTAATGGACAATGTGTGAACCAACACACTGCACACTAACATTCTATTTTTCTAAAACTATGCTATGCTATTGGGAAATCGAGACTTATTTTGATTTTTCAATAACTATTTAAAATTCAGCATATTTATTCGACGTATTATAAGTGTTCTTTTTGGAAAGTGTACAAAATTTTGCTTGATTGATAGAACTACATGCCCCCCCCCCTTGTTTTGGCCGCCCTCGTGCGGTGCACACCTGCTAGGATCGGTCCTGGCAACTAGATGTTACATGTTCACTTGTGTGGAAACCGTTGAGTTAGCAAAAGACGTGTTACCGAAAAATATTGTGCACCGATTAGCGATCAGTTATATAAAATTATTTATTACACTTTATAATGATCAAAATAATTTTAAAAAATTGTAAAAAAATCAACGTTATTCACCACATTTATAAAATTAAATCTTCGTATCTTGTTACTTCATATGTCGTCAGTAATCCATGCATTATACTATACTCAAATAGGAGATGAATAAGATGCAAAATTAAAATCATTATGTTGTTTTATACTTTATTTCATCCCTCCAAAATTGTAAACGAAGATTAATTTGACTGCATTTGAAGGGCTTAGAATAATATTGAATTAACGTATTAAAACAAAGCCACAGCAACGCGTGGCCCGAGTCAGCTAGTAATAATAAAATAATATTACTAACTTTATCTCTCTTCAGATAAAAAAAAAACATTGAAATGACTCCCCTTTCACTGACCTAATTCACAAACATTGATTTTTCGGAAATAATTTTTAAGAAATACTTTTTGAATATTTGAATCAGCAATAACACAATCATTTAAAAGAAAACAATTACCGAATAATGTTACTAAATTTCTCTTGATGTATAAGAAAAGAGAGAGGGGGGAAAATATCTAAAAACACTTCTGTTATTTTTACTTAACATGATGATTTAAAAAAATGAATCCCGCTCGTGATTAATGATTAAAAAGAAACCAAAATTTACAATAAACAAGACAAACTGACCACATTTTTAAAAAAAATTCTGGGAACAGTAATGAAAGTTGTGCAATGTCGTGTTCCGGAAGCTCTCTTACGAGAAAAAAAAAATTGACAGTTTTCGAGACTGCGGATAGAAGAGAAAACTTAGAACTTTTAGTATTAAAATTTGAAATTTCATAATGTTTGAATTAAAATTGTCAACATCAATCTGGTTTTCACATCTATTGACACTCCGAGCAACAACTAAATGCATGTTTATATCGTTTTTTATTATTCAAATAAATTATGGGCTGTACAAGATCATGACAAAATATAAACACAATTCAATTGAAATAACAATTAATATACAATCATATTATTTATGGATAGTATTTGTATTTACTTAAATTTCAATGTAATGGATTTTTAACATTATTTTAATTGTTTGCATCATTTTCATCCTTAATTTCTACAATATTTACAATTTTGTACCTTCAATTATTTCATTTGTTCTAAAAAAGATACAATAGGCTTATGGTAACTAAAGTAAGAAGGGAAAAGGTTTGATTCAAATTTATTTAAGTATCGCGTAAAAACCGTATCGATCATTTTTTTATATTTTGTAGTACTATAAGAGGTGTGACCCAATGTAATAAAGGGACATGCAGGGAATGGGTTTTAACTAAGTCCACTATTTAATTAAACACATTTATTGGGCAAAACAAACATTAATATACATAACTAGAGGACTGATTACAATTAAAAGGGATCGGAACGCATGCTCATACGTCCGTACAGTTTGGAAGCTAGGCCATCACTGGAGGTAGTTCAAACCGCTAGAGGGCGTGAGTCTTTCTGCTGTTTATATGTGAGGAATTTTCGATCATTGGACATATTTAAATTAAGTGTTTCATTTAGAAATTCAATTAGTGGTAGATTTTTATCATCTGCAAAGTTAATAATGAGGTCTCCACTTAAAATCATCGGTACATTATCATATTTTTCGCCAAATCTTTTTTCGAGTATTTCAGAACCTTCTTTACTATAAATCATCAAATTTTCGAATAAAAATTGTCGCATCTGTCTAATAGATCTTGCAGGCGAAATATAAACGGCAACCCTTAATATATATTGCCCATTCTCGGAATCACAACGAGCAATGCACAGTATATACACATTGAACTTTTCACTAAATCCATTCAATTTCACTTATAAGATATACACAGCACTATGCGTCAGCTGTATAGCTACAGACATACTGCTATGAGCATGTCAGTGAGGCGAACGCACAAGATTTCACCCATCCAAAAAGTGTCTAAGGCGAACAGCACACTGCGCGTGCGCCAGTCAGAGCATGTCGGTGATGCGAACCCTTAAGATTTTCCCTACCTAAAAGTGCCCAACGCCGCTAAAGAAGTTTTCACTTCAAAAATTTGGCGTCAGCAATATTCTTTGAAATTATTCCAAAAATAAAATTTTACAATCCATGTATTCTTAATTATAACTATGGATACATATTTTCAAATAATTTCATTGATAACCAAGTTTTTTTTTAGCTGAGTTAAATCGTTTTTCTCTTATGTGATTTTATTTATATATGACAGAATTAATTATATATATATTTATATTAAGAAATGGAACTTTATTAAACTACATATATTATTTTTATTGTTCACTTTTTTCATAAAAGCAAATACAACAAAATATTCATTAACACATATCTTAACATGGTAAAAATACAGTAGCACTTTCAATAAAGAGCCTTGGATTAGACACAATATGTTCAGAAATTTAAACCCACCAGACATGGACATTGTGTATTTTGTCTTTTAATGCTAAAAAAATTAGTTTAATTAGAAATTCAGATTGCATTAATCTTTAAATAAATGATACGTAAATAAGTACCTAGTCACAGGTATTTTTTTCCAATTTCAAGTTTTGAAAATTCTTAATTGAAATAGTTTAATTACTGCAAAATTAATTTTGCATAATAAATTAATTTTTGCACCCATTAATTTTAGATCTAATTAATTATCCTTACACACATACATAACACACACATACATATATATATATAATACTTTTTATTTATCCATTCAAGCTCAATATATTTTTTAACTTGTAGTGGATGACATTTGATGTTAATACAGTTTTTACAAATATTAATTCATTAATTAAATTTAAAAAATGATTAAATAGTAACATATATAAAAATAATAGTTCAACAGCATATATAGAAAGGAAAATCATTCGTAGTGTCCCTGTAGCGCAATGGATAGCGCGTTGGACTTGGAATCCAAAGGGCGTATGTTAGAATCCCGCATGGGATGGCCTAATTTCTGAGAATGTGATTTCTTTTTTACTATATTATTTTATTAAAATAATTACATTTAATTAATGAATAAACAATAATAAACAAAAAAAAGTCCAATATCATATTTAGAAAAGAAAATGGAAAATTGCAAGGAAAATCGCTTTCTATTTTGTCACTTAATATTTTGATTCTCCACACATATGTGTATACATATTTATATTAATTAATATTATTAACTAAAAAAATCAGCCTTTCAAAAAATTTGGCTTATAACTCCCATGTTTGAATTGCGGCCCGAAGAAGTAGAAGATGACAAAATTTAGGGCGTACTGTAAGATATGCAGATCTGAATTGAGAGCACAGAAAGTGACTTAATTAAACACACTACTTCGATGAAACATTAAAAAAGAATTCTGAAACAGTTTCATTCTTAAAAAAAGGAAATATAAAGAAGTTTTTTGAAAATAGTAACAAAATAAATGTTTTAGAAATAAAACTTTGTGTGTCTTTTTCGCTTGCCCTACAGCCATTCAATATATCGAAATTTGTAACAAGAGTGATACGGGAACCAGTTCCTCAGCTTCAGTGATCAACTTGATCAAGAAAGTGATTTCCTCTGACTTGTTCAAAGAACAAGTCACAGTTCTTCTTAATACATGGTGAATCTACAAATATTGCATGCTGTAAACATCTTGGTCTGGGCGTTCGCTACAACAATGAAAAAGAGAATTAGTATCGTGATTTTTAGGACCAGTAGAAGTTATAGAATCTACTGTTGACTCACTGTGTAAGCATGTGAAAGACTTTTTTCCAATAAAGTAGAAATCAACTTAGAGACCTGCTTTGCTGTTGGGACTGATAGAGCATCTAATCTTTGCGGGAAAAATAATTCATTTTTAGGTTAATCAAAAAAAATCCTAAAACTAATTTTAATTGAATGCAGTGTCGATTTTTTAGCTCATTTCAGCCCCTTGGCATAGAAGATCTACAGGCTCCCTTGGCACTGACGGATTAAATTTATTACCAGAAAGCCTGGTTAAGTTAAGCGTATCCGGGACCTTCAGAGCTCCTGGTTGCTCTCCCCGAGCATCCAATGGATAAACCGGCACTGATTAAATGCATGTGTTATTCGCTTTACTTAGTGAGATCATATGCCAACGAGCATCTGCCATCTAATTAAGATTATATGATAAAAGAATCATAAAATTGTTTCCATAGATCTGCCATAAAAGGAAAACCTTACATGTTTTTAAATAGTAAAGTAAATGATTGAGAAGATCTGTTACAATTTTCACGTTCTTCAACCAGATGGCTGGCAATAAAAAATTACTTTAAAAGAATCCTTAACAATTGGGATTCCTTTTCAGCTTGCTTCCCCGGTGTATAACAAATATCTTGGTAGAGAGCTTCACTGAACGTATTTGGATCCAGTAAATTAGTTACATCTCACAGTTATGAGTTATATTTGTTAAGCCAATTTTAATAGAAGTTGAGTGGATTAATTTACTCTTTCAAAGTGATCATGCTAGCCGCCAATCCAGTATAGCGGTTAGTGACGCTGACTGCGTTGCCGTAAAGCCTTGGTTCGAATCCAGGAGAAGGCATGATGTTTGTATTGTAATCTTTCATGACTTTAAATTCCTCCTTCCTTTATGATGTGTGCTTCATACTTCTGTAAGCCCCCGTGTGATACTATTTGGTGCACAGAGATTTATAAATGTTCTCAATAAAAAAAAGTGATCATGCTGACCATTGTAAATTGCTGAAAGCATTCAAAGATTTCACCCTCACTTCTCTAAAAAGAATAATTTATCCTACAAGTGAGAATTTCGAAGTTGATATGAGCTTAACAAATATTTACTTGTCTGTTCAGGAAGTTGATTTTGGATATATTTTTTTGAAGGAATTAAAAACAAAAGTAAAATATAATTTCTTCAGAATCTACGAAGAAGATCTATCAAAGGTGTCATATTTTTCTCAAGGCTTCATGTGAGAAACTTTGAAACCTAACCCCTTCAAATTATGTAAATTTAAAAAAGATAAATAATTTTCCTCTTGGTATTTTTTAAATTCAAATAGTCCTTCTTTTCTTATCTACCTTAAGGATTAGCAGATCAATCTAAATGGGGTGTTTTTGAAAATCAATGGAGACAAATTTTCAACATTCCATTGAAAGATGTTTTCCCCTTTGAATCTGAACTTTCGAACATTATTTTAGTTACATTTTGAATATAAAAGATGCAGTTGGAGATCCATTTTTAAGAGATTTAGCTATATTTGTTTTACAGTTTTAGAGCGAACCTTCTGATAAGTAATGAAACTATAGCCAGGGTATTTTCTAGGGAGACAAAGGAAAAATAAGGAACCAAGGAATCTAAAGTGCTTGAACTGCTCTAAAAAACAAACTGAATTGGGGAGAAAGACGGATTTGCTGCATTGATTTTATTCCATCGACTCAGAAATTTATATAATAGACTCATTGAATCACGATACTGAGAAAAAAATTTGAATGTATTTTAAATAAATTAAATAATTAAAACATTTTAATGTATTTTTTAAAAATAGCTTCATAAAATTATCAAAAATTAATCATTTCCAATGAAAAGCAATTTGCTTCCCCCTCTCTTCATGCTATTTTGCCGCCTTAGTTTGTGGCAACTCTGGTTTTAAGCGTTTAAATTAAAATGAAAAAAATTATCCCCCCCCCCCGAAGACCAACTGGTCCAACCCCTTTCCTTGTCAACTGATTGTTGTCAAACAAATAAGATGTGCTCCCAAATGGCTTAAGCATGAAGCCTCAATTTCTGAAAGACAACGGCTTGAAATGGTCATTAGACAGTTTAAATAAAAGAATATTTAAAAGATTAGGGTATATTTGTTTTGTTACGCTGGCAACACGCTGTTTAACAATTAGTCTTTCGATATTCGAAAGGAGGTGTGGTGTGTATATTTCTGCCGGTTGAAAATTTTTTTATATAGCAAATTTTGTGTTGAAAAAAAAGCCTTGTATAAGTTTGGAAGGTATTCATCATGAGTGATGTAAGTGTAATTTTAAAATTCGATTAACTTTTTCTAATATTTTTCCCTTAGAAAAATTAAATTTTTAACGGATTTTTTCGAAAATGGCGCCATGTTAATTTCTATGAGTATATATTTTTATTCTTTACGACGTGTCTTTTTGAAATAATTCTATTTTCAATATGTAATTTGTATGAATTTATTTTTATTTAGCATTTCCATTTTAAAGCTTCTGTTTTTTGGAATTCTAATTATTTTTTGAAGTGTTCAGTAGTTTTGGATTAGGCATAACGAATCGAAGCTTAACATGGATATTATACACTTGCCCCCGAAAGTCTGCGTACAGGCGATCATCTTTTTTATTCATGTAAAAATCGCTAATTAAAAGAAGTCTTTCTGAATCAACACTATTTATTATTGATTCATCTAACGTCGTTAATTCAAATAGTATTGAAAAACCTTTAGAATAATGGATTGTAACTAAAAGTTAATACTTTTTAAGCTATTCCGTTCTTTCTATAACTTTCATAATATTTGGCAGGGATTTAACTAGCTTAATTGTCTCATCTGTGGATATTTTGTTCCATTCTTCTACTATGGCAGATTTGAGCATTTTCTTCTATGTTATTACGTTTTCCTTGGGATTATTCACTCGAGTAAATCCCATAAATACTGTATTGTGCTTAGGTTTGGGGACTAGGATGGCCTACGGGATTGGTTTGGGACATCTCAGAACAGCCACGGCTTTACAATGTGCTCGGTACCTTTGGGCCGCTGAAAGTAAAAATCATCACTCACCGCAAATTTCTTGGCACTTTCCCTGATATTTTACTTCAATAAGTTAAAGTAATCAATTTTGTACATTGTTGATTCAATAAATTCCAGATTACTAGCCGAAAGGCTTCCAATGCACCCCCAAACATTATGCCTCCTTCGCCATGTTTGATAGTCGAAAAAGAATTCTCTTAAGATCTCTCCAGGAATTTTTGAAGGCATATTATTGTTGTTTTTGATGCCAAATTACAAAAAAATATTTTGAATTGAATATATTACATTTTTCGAATAATTATGTCTTATTTAGATGTTTTTTGGCAAAGGTCATTCTCTTGGCTCTTTTCACTCCAGAAATGAATGGTGCAACTCTCAGCCATGATGGTCACCTTTTTCAGTTCGCTTCGAATTGTGGTTAAAGTTAAATTTTTTTGCAAGGTCTCGGCTACACTTTTAGCTATTTGTGAAGCTTATAGTTTTAGATTTATTTGTAGAGCGTATTACAAAGCAAGATTCTCGAGGTAACACTGCATATGGGCGGCCGGATCTTGGCGTGGACGTTAACATTTCAGTTGATTTGTAGTTTATGAACTTTTTTTGAATCAATGAATGTCTCCTATTACCAGTTTCAGCAATTTCTTTAAAAATGTCCTCCTTTTTTAAGATTTCTGGTGATTTTTCTTTCAATAATATATGGATCTCTATTCTGTTGCCTGCCATGGAACCACAAAAATTTTCAAATCTCAAATCCTAAATTAATTGTAAAATAAGCTTATAATTACTTAAAAAAGTGATCTACTGCAATTATTTTACAATGAAAGGTCTTTAAAAGCTCTATTTTGTAAGTGTATGCAGACATTTGGTGCGGATGGTTGGTGATTATTTGAAGGTCATTCTTGTTTTTTTATGTTAAGGTAATATTTGTTGCTGCTGTTTGAATAAGGAAATTTTGAAGAATCCCTGACAGCTATCTTGATTTTCTAAAGCGAGATTTTAATAGTAATTATTGCATAAACACGCAAGATGATTGTCTGTACACAGACTTTCGGAGGCAAGTGTATAATGTTTTAAAGAACGATTCTTAAAAATAATTGTTAAGCTTTGTTTGTTATAATTTGAAATTAACTACGTATTTTAAATCAAAATATTTACTGCTGGCTTGATGAATCATTTTGTGTTTTTGAGAATTATTTTATTGAAATAAGACTTGGAACATAAAAATTAGAAAATTTATAGAAATGGAAGAAAGTTTTATCTTCTTGGAAGAGAGAAGTTCCTTGGGAAGGAAGATGAATTTTCTTGGGGTGGCCTGTTATTAGAGAAAAAACAATTGATTCTGATTGCTAAATAGGGGTATTTTTCTCCACATGAACTCTGCAAGGTAAGAATCAAATCGACATCGATTCATTTTTTAAACAAGATAATGACCTCTAGCACAATGCTCTCACCATACGACTCTATACTCCGTTTCACCTTAAGTTGGCAGCAATAGAAAGGGTAAAAAATGTAACAATTCGCTTGAAAAATAGTTCCAACTTGTTTTGGAATTTAAATGAAAGCAAATGCATAGAAAATTGTTAAAAAGTATCGTGTATTATCGAAATTGTGATTTTAAGGATATATTTTAAGTTAATCACATCTTAAAAGCATTTATTCCTTAATACCTGTGAACAAATACAGTTGAAAAACAAGAAACTTCACTTGGCTAAAAACCGGTTTTTAAGATTACATCCTTGGCGGAGTTACCTAAGCATTCCCGCCAAATCAACGCCATTCGCTTTGCTATCGTTTATACGTACTATTTTGATATCTCGTGCTACTATCTTTATTCTTGTTGTTTTTTTGACATTTTAAACGTGTGTGTGTATAATATTTAATATGCAGGCAAATGGTTCCACAATTTTAATTTTTGATTTAACATTTTAAATCACACACCTTATTTAAATAAATCAAAGTTAACGTTTTTTTTTTGACAGTGTTTTTAAAAATATACACTATATATATAAATAGCTCCTTATCTTTTTTCCCAAAGTATCTTAATGTAAATTTTTTCTTGTGTTATGCTTTCATTTTGATTCTAAGTGCTTCTTACATGAAGTGTTAAATATACATATATATATAATTTGATTTAGGAATACCTGATAAAAGAGCATTGTCCCTTTAAAAACTTTTAATGGAACTTTTTTACAGTAAATATAGGTCTAAATTTCAAAATAAATAATTTTTGTTAAATAATTATTTTAAATTATTTTTTCCTTAAAAGTTATGCATATTAAACTGAATACATAAACTTTGCATATAATGTCAGTAACATAATTTTTAAAGTATGCATCGAGATATTTTTTTCAGATAAACTGTAAATTTTATATAAGATAAGTTTTAATGTTGATAGTTTTTTTCAAATTAATCCCAAAACTTTAATGTATGCTTCTGTATATCTTAAGTTAACATACATAAACAGCATTTATACATGTAATGTGAATAATTATTACAAACAGGTTTAAAATAGTAATAACCGAGAAAAGGCGATTAATTCTTAAAAAACAAAATAGAAATTTATATTTTATAAGCGAATGTAATAAATGAAAATTAAAGAAAAATCAGCCATTTATTTTGAAAGTGGCCTAAGTCACTTAAAAAATCAAGTTAATGAAAGTATGAATTACAATTTAATGGTATTTTTCATTTAAAAAACATTGCTATCAATATGATGAGAACTATGGAATTTTGTTTGAGAAAAGTTTTGCTAGTTTATTCATCAATATTTCTAAACATATTGAAATCTCTCTTTAATCTTAAATATTTCCATTAAAAAAGTAGCTTATACTATTTCAAAAAAAAAAAAAACTTCTACAATTTTAAAGAAAATTTTTTCAAGAGCATTTTTTTCCACTCGCCAAATATGGTGATATTTATTCATTTAGTCACACTCTTCTCCTAGAGTAACTCTGCAGCGGCTGTGATTCGGTCATCGTACCCTTCCTAATGCTGCCAACTTGAGGTGAAACGGAGTATAGTGTCTTCATAACTGTCCCCAAATTCTGAAAACTCCTCTTAAATCATCTGATTTGAACCCAGTAAAACATATTTGGTGAGAATTTGAATTTAAAGTACAATCACCGAAGAATGGAGGAACATCGATGCAGAAATTACAAAAAACTGATGAAAAAAATCTATATCAGGACATTTAAAAGTTATTGTGGATGTTACCGGCAAAGTATGAAATGCCGACATTCTATACAGTGCCGGACGTTTTTAGGCAAAGTATGAAATATGAGATTGATTACATACTTTGCCTAGGTATTGTATAGAATGCCCAGGCATTCTATACAATGCCTAAAGCTATTTAGGCAAAGTATGAAAAAAGGTCATGATAAGGATATTATATCAATGATTTACATTCCTAAAAGTATGCAAAATAATGAGACTGCCATTAAAAAAAATTACTGTTAAATTGTGATTTCGCATATACTAGGTATTAAAATTCCTTCAGAAGTTCCAAGTTGATAGAAACCGTCCTATTTCTCACTCATTGCAAGTGCCAATATATTGGCATTCGGAAAAAAAATCAATGTTTTGTATTACACAATACCTTTTTTTAAAAATAATTTTCTGTTTTTTTGTGGCACATTTCACGTAGGTGGATGTACAGTTCAATATAACGTGTAATATTTTTGTATTTGTTTGAAAGTTCTTTCAGAATTCTATCATATCCCCAGAATCATGAAATTAACTATGCTCTTGGCAAATTAAATTCCTAGAATAAGTTCACATCGTCAAAATTACCGTCGGCAATTGGTATCGCTTACATGATGCCGCACTAAAAAGGGATACCAGCCCCTGGAGAATGTACTAGGTCTGAAAATGGTAAAAATATGAATCTGCAGCCCCATTGGGGAAAAAAAGAATCCATGACGTAATACTGTATAGCAGTTCTTCACAACAGTTTTCTCTTCTGGACCAGTCAACGTTTGATAATTTTACGGCGACCCGCTGAGGGTGGGATGTTGATTATTTATATTTTAAATTGTTTTGATTATATAATTTAATTGTATTTAAACATGCCTTCAGAGTAAAATTAAGTTGCACCAAAAATAATTATAAAATGATTTCACATAAAATATAAAGTGATTTCCATGGAAAGTCGCACAAACACGAGAAAAATACACCCCAGTAAATATAATGGAAATAATTTAATGCTCCTTGAGTGACCAGATACCCTTTGATCCACGACACAAGGTTTGGGGATAACTGTTTTATGGTGTTGACGCTTTCTTTAACAGTTTACTTTTATTTTCCGCAAACATCACATCATGGCTATTCAGCAATCAATAGTCCCTGAGTTTCTTCTTAGTAGTCATTTTTGCATTCTAGCAAGTAATTTCAGTTTAAAAAAACTTTTTTTTAAAAGCTTTTATTTAACTTACAATGTATGTATGTATGTAATTTGTTTGGGTGGAATCTTGCAACTCAATTTTGAAGCTGATATCTTCCTCCCATTGAGCTGAAATTTTGTATACATGTTTAGTTTGGATGACAATGCATGTTTTGACCATTTATATTTCGATATTGCAATTAATTAAAAAGATATTAATTAAAAACGTTAAACTAATTTTGGGTGCCAACTTGGATATATCTGCATTGTTGTAATAATTTTATTGTTACAACAATGACAAAAGTTGGCGTCGAAAATCGGTTTTCAGCCAAACTGGAATTTCATAACGTTGTGCTATTGACTGTATTAACTTTGTCTAAAAAATGATTACATTTCTACAATGTAAAAATAATCTAATTTCTACAACATATGCAATTTTTTTTACAAATTTCTATCTATTTTCTTGGATTTAAATTCAAAACAAAAAAAGTAGAGCTATTTTTCAAGTAGATTGGTACATTGTATACCTTTCTCAACGCTGCCAAGTTAAACTGAGATTGAGTATTATAGAAATTCTAAATTTAACCCCTTAACTGGTTTGCCCGTACACCTTACGGGCTACTGAAAGTTAGCCACAACCGGTTTGCCCGTGCGCTGTACAGGCACCGAAATTTTTTTCTTTCAATATTTTATTTGTACAGACATTTTTATTCCTATAATAAGGTTATTAGTATAGTGTGTCTTTAGGAGATGCAGAGAGAGAGTTTGTCCATGGTACTGAACTACTCTTCATTCAGAATTTTGGTAGTGGTGAAGGTGAGAATTTTTCATTGAAGGCAAGAATATATATTGAAAATATTGGATAAAGAATAGGGATTTACAAGGCAATGTACAATGTGTTGCCTAAGAAAAAGGAAAATGTATAGATAATCCAAAGAAGTCGATATTATCTCTATCCCCATTGGAATATAAGACTTAGTGTTACACTATTCTTCATATTGTGTGTGCATATAAATATGCACAGACACACATGAAATCCTATCAATCGTATGAAAAAGAGGTATGAACATGAAATTTTTTGGTAAATGGAAGAAAACATATTTTAAGATGTATGTGAAATATTCTTCATAGTACGCAGAATGTACTTATTAAAAGCAAACATTTAAGGGTTTTTGTGTTCAAAAATTATAAAATAAAAAAAGGTGAGTAAAATTTTAAACCGGAGATTAAAATAAAAATCTTCCATTTTCGCGCGTTCTGTTAATTATTATGCTTAGTGACATGCAGTTGAAAAATGGGCTTTTTTTGGGAAAATTTTGGTCAAAAAAATTGACCGCTTAAGAGGTTAATCTATGAAGCTCAGACAAAAAATAATTATAGAATCGGAAAGATCATTTATTTCGTCCTGATACGGTATAATGTTTTTTACAAAATAATATTTGTATTTCTTACGATTTTTTTTAAATAAGTCAAAAATCTATGCGTTTTAATGAAAATAATGTCTAAATCGATGCGCATGAATTTTTTTTGTTTAAATGAATCGACATTCCGTACTAAAACAGCTTATGATTTGCTCTTTTAGAATCAGTCATTTAAAAAATAAAATGTCAATTTTTTTTTTACGATTTTTCAAAAAATACTCAACATTTTAATATTAAATAACTTCGTCATTTATGAAGAAAATCTTATAAAACTTTTTTCGTGTGTAGGATAATATTACCCAAGATCTGTACGAAGATTGAAAGAATTGCTTAAAATTTATAGATTTAAGAAAAAATTTTGTTTTTCGTCTAGTACTCTTTTTGCGAGAATTCATTTAGCTCGACTGTTCGAAAATAACCAGCTAACACCTAGCAACAATGATGCGTTGAATGAGATGAACAGACTAAGAAACCTGTCGAGTGATAACTAAAAAGTGAAAAATAAATTGAAAGTAAAAAAGCTTTTTTAAAACAAGCTTTTATTTAAATGCACTAAAAAGAATAAAATAAATTTTTCTTTAAAATTTTTTTACTATCAACTTATAACGTCATTACACAATTTATATGATATAAAAGCTTGTCGCGAGATTTACCTCTGCAGATAAACAAGTAAATTAAATAACTTGATCTGATTGATTTCAATATCTTAAAATTTTCAAACTAATTAAGTAAGAGTGCTTTAAACTTGCGACAAGCTTTTATATCATATAAATTGTGTAATGACGTTATAAGTTGATAGTAAAAAAATTTAAAGAAAAATTTATTTTATTCTTTTTAGCGCATTTAAATAAAAGCTTGTTTTAAAAAAGCTTTTTTACTTTCAATTTATTGAGCATCAATTCGAATTTTAGGCAACTAACCGTTGAATAGTTGTTTCATGTTTATGGACCATGGGTAGGCAACCTTTTAGCTGTTGCATGTCAAACCAATCTACCAATATGATTCAGCAAACCACACAGTAGGGCATTTTTGAAACAATTAAAAAATTTACAAATTTGTTGAGTAGTGCAAAGTGCCACTGAGAATCGTTCCGCGTGCCACATGTGGCACAGGTTGCCGACCCCTGCTTTAGACCATGCCTCGTTGTCCAACACTATAGCTTGCTTCTCCATTTTCAGGTAGCACAGGAAAAAACCAATTTTTTGTTGAATAAGTTTAAGTAAAATTGAGTATTTTGACATTTCCGAACAAACAGCAATGTACAACTAACAGATTCTGAGCCTGAGACACATGTTAAAAGTTTTATACCTTACCAATTGACAATATTTGATATGAATCCGAGATGTATTTCACACCTTGCCAGTTTCTCATTAGGCATTCTATAGAATGCCTAGGCAATGTGTGAAATAGGAATCATTTCATGCATTGCCGGCTAGATTTAGGCATTGTATAGAATGCCGGATTTCATACTTTGCCGATAACATGGATACTAAATTAAGAAAAAATATAATAGTTAACATTATGCTTAGATATTTTATAAGTGTGCAAAGAAGTTTGTGGCTTAATTTTTTAGTAGTTTTTGATTCCTTTTTCAAAATAATAGTTATACTTTGTTTTTAAAATTGGTTATTTTACTTTGATAAGAACAAGTTGTAGATATTATAAAAAAATTACAGTTCCAATATATTAATTTTTATTAGTTGAAAATATTGGATTTTACAATTTAACAGAAAATTGCAAGTGTACGAACAATTTTGTTGGCCACTGTATATGTTCATGATAGATTTTTTAGTAGTTTCCTTTGATCTATTCTGAACTATAGGAATAATAAAAGAACACTTGTCAGAACCTCTATCAAACACACAGGTTTCATTCACTCTTGTCTTTATTTTACTTCTGTTTACCAAAGAGGTTTTCATCAATTTCTACTATCACACCTTGACCTCCAGGCACAAAACTTTCAAGTATACACATTCACATACACACTCCTACAATAACTCATCCAATCTGAACTGTTTTATTGAAAACATTTATTTTGAAAGAAAGGACATCAAAGATTGACTTTTATACCCATATTTGTCATCAAAATCTGAAGCATACTTATCCTATATTCCTCGGACCTGCTGTTCTTTTAAACAAACCTTCTAATATGATGCATTCATTCCTTCTTATTGTCTTCCAAAACATATCAATTACTCAATTCCTTTTTAACCAAATGCATAGCATTTTTATAGACTATTATGGTCTGAGAGGTCTGCTTGGAAAAATATTTAGGGGTACATAACATGAATTAAAGTGTCCATAATAAAATATTAGGCAATAAAATTTGATATCAGTATGCGACATACCAAGTTGTTGTGCACCAAGTTGGTCCATAACATTACAATACAGTTACCTTGATTTTTTAAAACTTTTGGTACTGTGGTTGACACCACGCATTATTACGTGTATTATTATTTTTCATTGGTTGTTTTTTTGCAATGCTTACCTAAATATTTTTTCAAATAATAATTTAAAAGAATAAATTAAATTTTTTTTAATCCATTTTACCATTTTCAAAAAACTAATTAATTGTTTGAATTAAAGTCTAATTACAGTTTTGTCTAAATTGTCTAAATTACAGTTTTTGTCTCCTGTCATTTTTTTCAAACTTGGATATTTTGAATGTTATTGGTTAGCGCCAAACTATTTTTTAAATGAATGAGGGTTTTGCTTTTAGTTTTTATAGACTGAAAGAATTGCTGAATTTGATTTATGTGTTTTGTTTTCTTAGAGCTCTGTTTTTTTAAATTTAACAGTTATGTTTTATTGTGGATCTTACAGTGCAAATTTGCTTGATCGCATTAGTAAATCTAATGGGCATAATTCTTTGTCCACTTGATAAATTGCTAATTTTTGCTTTGCTTTTCATTAATGAATTTTTAATCGTTCTTTATAGGATGAAATTTGTAGAGAACATGATTTTCTTCACCTTTATTTTTCAAAATTTTTTCTTACAATTTGTTTTATATATTTTTTCTGCCTCCCCCCCCCCCCCAGCATTTCTAAATTCCTCATTCTAATTTTTAAAATTCTGGTACTCATATTTTTCTATTGGTGTTTTTTACACAAAAAAGTAAGTTCGTTTTTGTATAATTTATCTTTGCTTCTTTTAAAACTTAAAGTTAAGCTATTTAATCAGGGGTGCTAGTTTGATATGGGGCCAGCACCAAGTTGGTTATGTTCGCCAAGATAACATTACAGTATTATTACCTTGATATTTTTAAGTCTGGTGATGTGGTTGCCATGGGGATATTGTGGATTAGAAATAATTTTTATTGGTTTTTCCCACAGTAACCCTATTAGTTTAAGACGATCTTAATTCGATTTCTTTAAAAATTGAACCATTTTCATTTAATTTGTTCTTAAAGTCATCTGCTTCAGTCTTCTGTTTTATTTTGTGCTGTTTTTGAATACGGATATTTCTGATATCATGGGTGAATACTAGGATTTTTTTTTAAGAATGAATGTTATACTTTTAATTATTTCTATAAATTGTCTATTTTCACTTTATTTTACTTTTTAAAAATGCTTTTTTGAACGTTTTTTGTTCAATGAAATTTATTGAAGGAACTTGCAATTTTTCAGTACTTATTAATTTATATTTATTATAAATTTTAATTTGTATTATGTAATTAAATAATTACAAGTAATTAAGTAATTACAAGTGTAGTATAGGGAGGCCCTTTAAGATTTGGCGATTTTTCTTCGAATTTGGCAATTTTTATATAGATATGTTGAGATAACGAATTCATTCTGGCTTCGGACACATATCGCTAAGTGAAGTAGCTTGGCGATTGATTTTGGTAGCCAAAAGAAATTGACATTGCCAAGGAGCCCCCTATACTAAACTTTAACCTGTTATTTATTTATAATTATGATAAGTATTTTTATGTATGACTTTTATTGGTATTACAATACATTGATTATATTCTTTTTATAATTTTCTGTTAAATTATATTATACGATTATTATGTATAATAATTATTAAATCATACTATATGAATATTATGTATAATTACTTTTAAGTTATATTATGCAATTATTATGTATATTAATTATTATATACTGCATTATATTATCATTAGTACATTAACTTTTTATTATATTGATATTCATTATTTATTAATTGATCTTAGTTATTCTTAATCTCTTCCTATATTCTTCATTTAAAATATATTTCAATGTATTTCAAAACAATTCTTTAAAATTATCTTCCTGACAATTTGTTACCGCTAATCTACCATTTTGAATTCCATTCCAGCGTCAACACGTGCTGCTTGGGGCATTGCCCCATGATATCAAACTAGCTCCTGAATATGGTGCCATCATTTCCATCCGACAGCTGAAAGGTTGAGTTAGAAATGTAGACATTCATCACCTCCTCAGGCCAAAAGGCCCAGTTAGGTATAGTGACTTGGAAGGAGGTGTTAATTCTTTGATTACCAGAGATTTTTGATGCATGGTACTGTATAAAAGTAGTCGCATCTTCTTGCCTTTTTGACCTTGACTCTAGATATAGAAAAAGCTGTATCTTGCTGGGTTAGTTTCCTTAACAAAAAGAATAAGTATTGATATGCTTCTTGATTCACATGTAGTGTTCATTTCTCAGTAAAGTAGCTTAATATTTCAGGTATGACTGAGAAATTTATCATGTGTTTCACTTGAACAATTTTTACATTTGAATTTTTCTATTAAAGCAAGAATAAAATTTTTGCTTTTGAAATTTATAATTTTTTAAACTATTATCTGGGAAGATTTTCATAGATTTGAATTTCATTTTTTTCTTCATTTGGTTTTGTTACGAATCACAAGGTTGTGTGAACTTGAAAGTTAATTTTAAAAATAACTTTTGTCTTGATTTAAACTTTAAGCTATGCGGTATATAATATAAATATACCATACCTAAATAAAAATTACATTACACTGTATTGTTTTGAATCTATTTACTTCAATTACATTTTTTTTAATATCAAGGTTGTGAACCTTAAAGTTACTTCGAAAAATAACTTCTTTTATTTTAAATTTCAAGCTAAGCTTATCTTCTGAATTTCATGTAGGGCTTTCAGTGTCATATGGAATACAATTGTAATACCTACATATATTTTTCAGAATACATATTTCTGATATCTATTAGCATAGCTTAATTTAAATTTGAAAATTTTTTTAGCATGAAAGTGAACCTGAACAGTTTCGCAAACTTTTCATTGGTGGATTAAACTACAAGACATCTGAAGAAACATTAAAGGCTCATTTTGAACAATGGGGTGAAATTGTTGATTGTGTTGTAATGCGAGATCCACATACTAGGAGATCTAGAGGTTTTGGTTTTGTTACATACAAGCGTGCTCATATGGTTGATGATGCTCAAGCAGCTAGGCCCCATGAAGTTGATGGTAGAGAGGTGGAACCAAAAAGAGCCGTACCTAGAGAGGTATTTTTAATTGGATTTTAAATAATTTTTTTATTTTTGATTATTAAATTTCTATGTATGATTTATTGTTTTAAATTAATTTTATTTGTGTGTAGGATTCTGGGAAACCTGAAGCCCAGATAACTGTGAAGAAGCTGTTTGTTGGTGCATTAAAGGATGATGTGGAAGAAGATGATTTAAGAGATTATTTTGGTGAATATGGAAATGTTGTGAGTGTTAGTATTGTTACTGACAAGAGTACTGGGAAAAAAAGAGGGTTTTCTTTTGTTGAATTTGATGACTATGACCCTGTGGATAAGGCTGTTTGTAAGTAGCTATATTTTGAAATGTCGATATTCATTTTGTATTTTATTTTTTATAAAATTCGATGGAATCCACTTCATTACAAATTATTCACTTAATTTTGTAGTAAGAAAACACACAATAAAGGGAAAGAAGGCTGAAGTTAAGAAAGCTCTGTCTCGACAAGAAATGGATAACATCAAGAGAACCAAAGAAATGAAATCGTATGGTGGGCGAGGAGGCAGTGGAGGTAAGTAAAATCCTAATATTTTTATTAAATGTCCCCCTTTTTTTTCCTGGTATGTTTTGGTTGTCTTCTTAATATTTTTCTATATTAGAAAAGTCATAAATTTATAGTATCAAATTTAATATTTAATAGAATTCAAATAATTTATGGGTTCTATGTTGTAAATTGATGATGCTTGATATAAATTGCATTTTACTTGTTTAATTCAGGGAAACTACTTTCTTACGAGAGATTACACTAGCTATAATTAAATCTTTTATTTTTTTATAAATTTTTTTAAAAACTTTCAATAGTTTTCTTTAAACATCTTGAGGAACAATTCTCAAATATTATATTAAGTTTGAAGTAGAACAAACTAATGCCATCAAGCAATTACCTTGGGTTTTTAGAATACAAAAATTGAAGAGTTGGGACAACTGTACTACTTATATTTATTCAATTTCTTGGTTAAGGAGGCGGAGGCATCAACCTTTTTGGTAATTGGTCATTACTAGAATGACAAAATTAACAAGAATGAAAATTTAAAAAATTCATTTTGAGGAAATAGGGGAATGTAAGATGTTGAATTATGGGATAAAGGCATTCCTTTCTTTACATAGATTTGACAGATATTTAAATGGCATTTTCTTTGATATTCCTTATAAAGAAAATAATTCTTATACCTAATTGATACTTTTTATTTTATGGAGGTTCTAGTTTATACCAGTGGTCCTATGTAACATTTTTGTAAAATTTGAATAAATGAGCAGGCAAGTATTTTTGTACTTCTGTATCACAAATCTTTCAATTTACAGCACTGGATTTTATCCTGTTTGTGATTGAAAAAGTGCATTTGGATTTTATTGTGATGGAAATTTTAAATGAAAAAATAGTTATGTCTGTGTTTAGCTTTGAATCAACCATATGGCAGATATTTCTGTCTCTTAAAATAGAAGAAATGTAAGTGTAACTCACTTTAAGATGATAGGTCTGTAAGAAAGGTATAAAAAAAGTTAATTCAAATAATGCAAGTTATTACATCATGTTTTATAGGCATAAATATTAGTGCTTTATGTAATTATCTTCTAATTAAATGACAACCAAGTCTGCATTGATTAAGTTTTTTTTAATATTGATATTTTATGGTCTTACACTTTTTTTTGTTTGTTTTATGTTTAAAAGTATATGTTGTATTTCTTGATTGAAAGTTTATTTTATGCCAGGTGGTTATGGAGGAGGAGGTTATGGTGGTGGAGATAGTTATGGATATGGTGGTCCAAGTGCTTGGGGAGATGGATATGGCAATGGCTATGGAGGTTCAGATTATGGTTCAAGTAATAATTATGTATTTTTTTATTCATAATTTTTTAAATTTAATGACTTAATATGCTTCCTCTAATATTTATTATTTCCTTATAAAAAATATCTTAAGTATTTTTCTGCACTTTAGATATATTTATGGATGAAAGAGTTATATATTTCTATTTAAAAGAATCATTTAAATAATAAATATCTAATGAAGATTCTCTTCTCTTTTTACAATATGAACTAACCTTTGCAGTCAAGTTGTCAGAAGATAATAGATCAAAATTAAAATTTGTGTTGGCCGTTTTCTAAAGTTTGCCGATATGTTTAGGTAATCAGAAATTCAAGAAACAATTGAAATAGTATCAAATTAAGAATTTTGCAATAGCTACTAGACTTGTATATTTGTAATTTGGCTTTCTTGGTGCATCTTTGGGTGTTTGTTCTAAAAATTTATGCACTTAGGAAATATTGTTTTGCTGAGGCTTTATGTAATTCCAAAAAACAAACATACCATAATTAGAACAGATTGTTGTATGTAATGAAAACAGGAAAAATAAATTTGATTGTTTGACTTATAGGAAACATATTTACTAAAATTTGAATTCTTTTCAAACTTTTTTTGCAAAAAATTTGATAACACATTCAAATTGTAAATGTTTGTATATTAGAATACATCCTTTGGCTAAAACCATCCTTTTAAATCTTTGCATAGAATTTAAATACATTTGAACCCTAATAATATGTGACTCTGTAGCATTCAGGTAAGCTTAACATGTAATTTTATCATGACTTTTGATATGATTCATCTAGAACTAGTGGTGTCATAATTCTTATACTTCATTTGGGATCAAATTCAGATACTACTTTTATTTGAATGACATCCCGACTTTTTTTAAGAACAGATATTAATACTTTTTTCTCTGTGTATTAATAAAACATTGAATTGAATTTTCTGTTAAGTATTCTTTTATTACATATTTTTCTTAACTTACAACTTACTTCATGTTGTACAAAAACATACTTGAACCTAAATTTATTTTCACGCATGAACAGATTATTTTGATTTAGTGCAAATTTTTACTATTCATAAGTGGTTTATCGATAGATTGTGTAATCTGGTTTCTAAATGGTTAAAATTTAAGTAAAATTTAAATATATATATCTTTATAAAACAAGTTTTTAAAAGGAAAGTTTTTTGTTTCTTCCAAGACATATTGAAATCAATCATGAAATTAATATCAATGTTGGTATGAGATATAAGTATGTTAGTGTATCAATGTGTTTGCATCAATATCATTCAATTTATTCTGTTAACTCGCAGTTTAACTGATTGAGGTAATTGTGCATTTCTATTGTCGTGTGATTGGTATCATTGTCTCATCTCCTTTACTCTTTCAAATTGTATTTGTTGTAAAACTCAAATGTATGAATTTTTATCCTTGGAATTTTAATTTTTAAATAAAACTTACTTCTCTATGCTGATGAAAAAAAATTTTAGACCATTTTTCAAGAAAGTGAATGTATAAATATCAAGGTTTAAAATTTTTTCACATTAGTATAAAAATAACCACACAATGAATTTTCCTGATAGTAATTACTTTTTTATATTTGATATCTTAATTTTAGATGTAATTTATTGAAAAGTATACACAGGCATATACATATTTATTTTAAATCTTTAAAACTGCTGTAGGCTAAACTTGTAATATCTATGCTGGGTTTCTTTAAAAATTCTTCAAAGTGTCTTGTATGTTATGACACATTTGAAAGTATCCTTTCCCTTTATTTCTCTCTATTGATATTCTAAAGTGTATTTGTATTGAAATCTAGTTAGTATGTTATATAATTTTCAAATTTTGATTTATTTGTACTGATTTAAGAAGCTAGTGGAAGTTTATGAATCCTGCAATATGTTCAAATTTATTTTTTAATTGTTACCATATAATTTGATTTATAACAGGTGCTTTTAAGGGGAAAAAAATTAGATAAAAATTTACAGGTGCACTTTTTACGCTGGGTACAAAAGTAATTTTTTAAAAAATAAGGTAAAAAAAAGTTAGACATCTAGATATATTGAAATACTGTTTATTTAAAAGAAAGGGTATATATACTTTATGATTTTAAAGGGTTGTAGATGTACTATGAAAACATGTTTTAGTTGGCTGGGCCATATGTACAGATATGCTGATACTTTTGCTTTGTAGAAAACGACTAACTACATGTTGAAACTATGTTGAATAAGACCTCGAATTTTAATGGGAATCAACCGAGGGAAGGCCATCGGATTGATAGGGTCAGCTGGAGGAGGATCAGCTAGTCAGTCTTGGCTTACAAAGGATTTTGAGCTTGTGAAGAAGCTCTAGATGTGTACTATTTTTTCATAAGCCTAGGATTATACCTCGAATAAATGACTTCAAAACATAAGAGCATTGCATATGTACATTGTCTTTGTAAAAAAAAAGGAGCCCGTTATACGGCAGATACACTGCAAATTAAAAATTGCAGCTTAAAAGTATAGGTGCGTGTTATACGCCAGATTTTATGGTAATTTAATAAGTTAGAAATTTTCTTAATTTTTAAAATGTTTTGATAGGTAGTGGAGGCTGGGGTGGTGATTATGGTTCAAGCTATGGTGGTGGCCCTGTTAGAAGTAGTGGTGGATATTCCCAAAGAAGTCAAGGTCCTTATGGCGGTGGTGGAGGAGGACGAGGAAAAGGTTTGAATGCTTTTCTAAAATATTTAATTCTGCACATCTTGAGTGGTTATACTTGTCCATTTTAAATTACTTTTGTTAATGTTAAAAGGGAATACTTTCTTGTACTTCAGTAATTACTAAATTTTGAAATAATGAAAATTCATCTGAGATTAACTATGTAATTCTCCAAATCCATGTGGCAGCTGTAAAGCAGCCTAAAAGAGATTGAAGAATTTTCCCTGAATATATGGATGCTAAAGTGTGGTTATTGAAATTGTCAATTTTCTCTTCATAACTTTACTTGAAAATGATTTAAGTTCATCATTGTAAAAACTATTTAATGTTTCTAGACAGCTATTGTTTTATTTCTAGAAATACACTGCTATTTGAGGAGTCTTACAATGTTCTGTATCAAATTTCTTACCATGAAGAGAAAAATTTCAAGTTAAGATTTTTTTCTTGTGTATTTCTTTTTTTGTGAGGCAAAATGTAATTGTTCAGGACATTGGATGATGACTAATATTACCCACAGTTGAATGAGTATAATCATTTTGAGTCATTATTACTTTAAGCTTACTTTCAATTCTTAACTGTTTTTTAAATCATTTTAAAGAAAATCACATTGTTACTTATTGAATGTGGGAGTCATTTGAACGTTGTAAATCGTAACAGAAATCTCCATGTAATTTTCAAATTTTGTTTTAGTGTTAACAGAATTCTGCATAAATATACCTATTCCCTGATTTACATGGATGATAGATTCCTTAGAAAACCGTTTAAACCCAAAACAAGCTATAATGCACATAATTTAGTCATTTATTTTAATGTCAAATAGAATCACATTTAAAAAAATGTTAACTCATAAAATTTCTAATACAGGGTTATTCATAATTCCCTCTGGTGTTTGAAAGTGCTATAGTAAAATACTGAGACACTTCAGCAAAAAAGAACATTTAAAAGAATACAGAAAAAATTAAAGCTTTATTTACTTTATGTGTATTCTATGAACTTAAGGTAACAAGGCACACATTAATGCGATAGTCCATTTCCTGCCACACTACATCGTACTATCAACATTGTTGACAGCATGTGATATACTTTCTGTGTTACCCAAAACTTGGTCTTCTACTTAAAACCAAGTTTTTGTACACCTTTTGTTGCATGATATAGCAGAATTGCATGTAAGGGTAACATGGGCAATCAAAAATGCTGATAGTATACATGCGGAGCAGGAACTAGATGATCGCATTGATGTATGCTGTGTTACAAAGGCATTTGTTGGGTATGTAAACAAAACTTGAATTGTTTCTGTATACTTTCAAATGTTCTTTTTCTGTCTTAATATTTTTTACTATAGCACTTCAAAGCCTAGAGGGAGTTATAAATAGCCCTGTATAAAAATAATTAATTTATTTTTTAATATGGAAACTTACGGAACTCATAAAACTTGAACCTTCTGCTCATAGAAAATCCAGGTACTATTTTTTTCTAATGCAGTCTTCAGCTTATTGTTCTTATTATGGCTTCATTTGTGAAATAAAATTTAGCAGTATCAGTTACTTTCCTCTTTTTGTAGATTTAAAATTTTAATCTTGCTATTTAATAATCTGTGTAATTTTGCTAAAGATATAACCTCAGTTTTTAAAAAAATATCTCAAGGTATCAAGGTAAATTACCTAAAATTTTAATAAAGCTTTAAGAATGCCTCAAAACCAACTAAATGTTTATCATTAACAAATGAATGTTTTCAAATTCTGAATAGAAAAACACAATGTACACCTTTCTGTTACTCTAAAAGTTTACTACATTACCACATGATCAGAAAGTTTGATTGTACATTCAAAATAAGAGGTTCCCATTTTTGAATTGGAATTCAGAATTGAATGGAATTTAAAAATGACCAGAAATACAAGTGCCTAAGTTACTAAACCAACAGCATTCAATGAAATGATTCTAGAATTTAATATTAAAAAATATTTTCAAGCACGTTAAAAATCATTGTGTTAACCAGAGGATAAGTGTATTCTTTAATTGTTTTTAGTGTAGATTCTTTTCAGTTTGCATTATTTTAATTATTACCAGTGACACTTTTAAGTGTCCTGCTCTTCTTATCACTTTTAAAAAGTTATTCTGAACAGTAAAAGATTTAAATATTTGGCTACTATCACAGCCATTTGTCATTTGACTTCCTGTTTTGTAAATTCTCATTTTTATTCTTGTATTAAAAATAAACAGAGACTTCATGATTATAGTTGCCACAATACATGAGTACTGATTTTTATTTCTGTGAAATGAGCAAATCTAGTGTTAAAATGCAGTTATATATATATATGTATATATATTTTAATTGAGTTTTGTTGAACATGATTTAGGGTTTTGTAACAAATAATCCAAAATTTAATCTTGCAATTGAAAATGAATTTTTTAGTATTGAAGTGTTCTTATATATAAAACCTAATTTCAAATTAATGTAGAACTTTTCATTTTGTTGACTAGTCATGTTATATTTGTTTTGTATGTGCATTACTTTGATGTTAGAATTTTTGATTGAAGTATAAATTGGAACTTTTAAAGGGCATGAACAGTAATTCTTTTTCCAATTTGTAATATTTCTTTGTAAAATCAAATTAATTTTTTTTAAAGGTGGTTATTCTAGTGGACGAAGTGGTGGTTATGGTAGCTACCGTCGCTAAATGTTTTCAAAAGTGGTCTTGGGGTAATTAAATTATTTCAATTTTTAAGTGTAAAAATGCCAGTCTATGTTTTATGCTTTGAGATTTACAAATAACTAATATTTTAATACAAAAGTTATAGGAAAATGACTTAAATCTATATAAATTTAGACCTTGTAATCAATTCCGGTTTCATAATTTGTAAATGGTATAATCAAGAGTTCTGTATATGTATATAATTTTCGTTTCTGTTAAAGTAATACTGTAGAATTATTCAAGTACTTGTTCTAAATTCATAACTATAACATTTTTTTTCCCTAAACAGATACAAGTTTGAGCAGTTCTATATTTTCTTTTCTTTGTCTTCCAAACTTTGAGTTTTGTTATTATTATAACCATGTTTTTTACATATAGGTAAAGTTTTATTAGTTTAAAAAAATTCGATTAAATAACAGCTTGTGTAGTAAATTTTCATCACCAAATAAGATACTATTTCTTGCATTTTTGATCTAGGAATGTTTTAAACTGTCATAGCCAGCCTCCCCGCAGTATAAGCCAATACGCAGTAGGTGATAGCAGTTAGAAGAAAGGTCGTGAAAGAATTGAAGTATTATAGGCAGAAAACACACACACAGGATATTGAGGATACAGCTAGGTCTAGTTCGCCAGTGCCAGAGAGAGAAAGGAACGAGTTAGCTTCACCTACTATTTATACTGTGTCTTCATTTTACATTCCAAATTTAATAGTCCAGGCCAATTTTTCCTTTTAATTCCCCAAGACTGAATCTCGATGTAGCTTTTCAATATTTTCACCATTGCATTTTTTAATCCCATTATTGTAAGACGTGCAGAAAATGAATGTGAATTTGTGACATTTTGCATGTTAGAACCTATCATCACAACACTTTTTACTTAAATAAATAGGTATGTTTAAGTTAGGTGTTTAGTTTTTTTTACAAGTAAAGTTTAGCGACAGCCTAATATTTTTCCCAAGTTTCATTGACAGTCTGTTGATTATCATGTAGTGTTTCATATTCATTGTTTACAGTTATATTAAGTTGTATTAGTAGATATGTAGAATGAGAATTGAGAATGACACTCTTTGTAATTTATTTTTAATTACTGTATAGAGTTTAATTTCAATTTATATTATCACATGTATCATGCATATAATTATGTGCATATTTTATAAATATAATTTGCCACTACATATCAACATTATATGCTGTATACTCTCATACTTATTAACAATCTATAGTAAGATATATATGCTTTCTGTGGAACTTGCATATATTAGCTTTAATCATAAAATTTTCTGTTTTCTTCATATTCCGCTGCATTTGTGAGCCTTCATTTCTTAATGTAATTCAGTATTTAGTCAGATTAAACTAAATTCATATTGTGAATGTACAGTATTCATTTTTTTTAATATTAAAAAGACAAAACATTTAATTTGTGGACAATTAAATTTGTAGTAAAGATCCAGGAATTTTGTCATCTTAGCACATCAATTTATTAATATTATTTTGTTATTTTTATTGCATTAAAAAGACTTGTTACATTAAGGTTGAATCTGAACTTCAAATAATGAACAGCAAATAAAAATCTTAGTTTGAAAGTGTTGCTAAAGTATTTTTTTCATTGAATTTAATGACTATTATTAAAAGTTTTATTTAAAAACTAGGTATCTACTTGAAATATTGAAGGAAAAAAAAAGAGTTGAACTTAATGGAAATTTATTTGAACCTCTGTCCTCATTTAATAAACTATTTGAGATGTTTGGTTCAATTTTTTATAAGTATTTGTAATGTTTGAGAAAATATTGATTTAAGTTTAAATATATGATGCATAATTATTAAAGCTTCAACATTTTAAAAATTTATAATTCGTACATTCATATTACATTACTGTTACAGCTTTATTAGATAAGAAAGAAAAGGGATTTGCCGATCAGGGTTGCAACTTTTTTGGAGAGTTCCATATATTTCCAAATGTTAGCCTATCCATTATATAAGCTGAGAGTGCATTTTTCCTTCAAAAATTTACCTTAAATTCAAAATCTGTATATAAGCCGATTTGGGGGGGGGGGAATCCTGTAATTAATTTTCCAACATGTTGCTAATGGGTAAAATGATTATCTTATGCAAACATATTTTTTCCATTTGTTAATTTTGTGCATTATCTGCTCTTGTTTTACTTTCAGCACCATTTTTTATACATTGTAAAAATAGTAAACCGAGAAATTCATATATCGCTAATTTCAAATTTCAGAATGGATGAAAAAAACATTTTGTAAGATTCCAAAATCGAGAAAAACCAGTGATCCCCAACCCCTGGGCCATGAACTGGTATTAGTCCATAGATCAAATAGTACTGACGGCACAATGAAAATTAAATTATTTCTATTTTATTTATTGTGGTATATTTCTCTCGGGTTTCTGCGACTTTCCATGGAAATCACTTTCAGAAGGGATGTTTAAATACAATCAAATTATAATTATTAAATTAAATATAAACTAAAATATAAACTGGTGGAGAGAGTCTTCTCAAACTATCCCCCCTCCTGAAATTAATAGATCTATGTGTAAGTCCAACCCTTTACTTTAAAAGTTTCCTGAAAAATTCTTGGTTTATACATGGAATTCGTTATTTACATTCTTAAAAAAGTATATAAAACTTTGGAAATTTAGTTTAGTCAAATAGAGTTCTTATTCTGATTACTTTTTAATTAATATTAATCAAAATTGTACAGTTAACTTATTTTTTTAATGTATATTTTTTTGAAATGTAAGGAATGGTTATCTTTTTTAATTGCATATTATTAACCTTTATGCTCAGAGTACGTTATCTATGCACCAGACTCAAACTAATCAGCGAGTAGGCTATTAAATGCACTAGGGATGGTGCACTACTACTGTCTGATTATCTGAGAATACTAGGTATTTCTTTGTTGTTTAGCCTAACTTAAAAAACATAATTATGAAATTAATATTTTAGTTAATTTCTTTAATTGTTCATGAAATTATGAATACATGTAAATTAGTCATAAACTCAAATTATAAAGATCTTTTGGAAATATTTTCATTAAAATGTACTTGCAAAAAATTAAAATTTTTGGCTTACCTTGAACAAAAGCAAAACTTTAATATAAAAAAATAAATCTTTAATCTAAATTTTTGAGGGTAACTATCTATATAATGATATGGTTAAGAGGACACAGTACGATTCAATTGACAAAAATCTGTCAAAAAATCAAATCTAATTTTTTTAGCTTAAATTATTTTTTATGTACTTTTCTATGCCCTCACAAAATTTGAAAGCTCTAAACTTAAAAACCCAGAATTATGATAGCTTTTTATGTTCGTTTTTATTCACATTTCTATAGCAAATCAAAACTTTAAAACTTACTTACCTCTGAATAATAAAATCACTAGTTTGTCTTCATTTAAAATGCTAAGACCTTTTTCTATTGTGCCTAATGCTTTGAATTTTTTTTACTTGTCGCTACTGGTACATGTAACAAAAGTTAGTATGTATTTTTGAATCAAAGCAATACTTATTTTTTTAAAAAATAATTGAACTCAGAATTTATACATTTCTTAAGGAATTTTCAAGAAGTATTGTACAAATGCCAATCATGTTATTAAAAAACCCATGCTAACTTCTGTTATATATAGTTTGATGTACTTGAAAATCAAATTTCATGCGTGTACGTAAATTTTTGTAGGAGTAGCAGCATTTTAAAATCACTTCACAAATTTTGAGTTTTTTCCTTAAAAAATTAAATGGCTAGCTTTTTATGAAATTTTGAGCACAAAATCTGCTTTACATAGTATACACAAGTAGGATGCTACCGGAAATTTTTGAAAATTCTTAAATTAAAATTTTTTGTTTAAATCATACCACGTTTCCTTAAAATATATATACAAACAATTCAGAAAGGAGACAGTCTTTAAAGTCCCACAATGCATAATTCACAAGAGTAAAGTGTTTGCTTTTCCTTTTGTTGATTTCGTACTGTTTTTGTATGTAAGCCATGTATTCTTTGTGTCCCACCCCCTTCCCTATTTCTTTCGCATTTAATTGAAACCCTTAGCCATATCAGAACCAGTGCAAAAAACGTCTGTCTGTAAATGAAGAAAAATAAAAATAGGAATTCCTAAGACCTAAAGGAAATATAACCACAGCTTTAAACCTCATTTGAAATAACTTAATGTTTTACATCACAGGCAGCTATAGCAGTTGAGTTTACTTTTACATTTCTCCTGCTCTAAACAAAATACCAGATAGAAACAGAAAATACAAAATACCAGACAGAGACGAGGTCAAAACACTAGAGGTTCAATTAAATGTAGTAGACATGTAGCCCCATCTTGTGGCTTAAAATAATACTATTTAAATACGTATGTTTTAGAATGAAAATATGACACATCTGTCTTGTGTCCAGTGCATACACAACACTAGTGAAGGTTCAATTAAATTAAATGTAGTAGACATGTAGCCCCATCTTGTGGCTTAAAATAATACTATTTAAATACGTATGTTTTAGAATGAAAATATGACACATCTGTCTTGTGTGTCCAGTGCATCACACAACTACTAGTGACTATGCATATGTGACACAACTATCTCAAATGTTTTTCGTTGATCAATACATCGCTGCACAAAGGTTGAGAGTCAACATCTAATGTTTGTTTTCCAATTAAATAAAAATTTAATTTTGTTGAGAAATTTTCTAGATGAGTTTCAAATATCAGAAATTTCATTATTAATTGTATAGCAGAATATTGCACATAGAATTACTTATAATAACTTATTTTAGTTTTACTTGTTCAATAAGTTTCTTGTCTTATCATCAGAACATTGATTGTGCAAGGTCATCAAGTGCTTATTTGTTTTATCTGCAAGAGTAATGAAATGTATTAAACAGAATATATTTTTTGTTAGATTAGAATTCATGTCTGTGTTATGCTCTAATCAGTTAGTGTGTTTTGTTAATTTAGGAACAAAGATTGGGTGCACAGTTAAACTTAATTTTTATAAATCAGGAATGCATATTTAGTTACAAAATAAAAAATCTGTTTTTTCAAATATGAATTAATTTGACCAAGTGCTTTACTATTTGAATGATCAACTAGTGATTTTTTTAATAAATATGTAATTGATATGGAAGTATCGATTGAGTTAGGTTAAATTATAATAGATATTTAATTTTCTTTCTGTTTTACAATTTGAACTATTTGAGGAAGTTAAGAGATGATAAAAATGTTATAAGGATTTTTTAAGCATCAAATGTACATATATATATTTTAAATCAAATACATATATTACAGTTACATTTTTTTAATAAAGCATATATATTCCAGTTAGTGATGAATTTGGATATTTATTACAGTACAAGATGAAAAATAGAATTAATTTCCATGCCATAATTGAGATCAAATTTTAATCTTGCAGTTTTAAAATTTGTTTCCAACTTATTTTGATATTCAAGAAATGCTTTCCAGTTTTTATTCCTTACAATGGAATTTCAGGCATCTTTTCTAAAAATTAAAAGAAAAAAAAAAAGATGCCTTAAAAATATGCAATTTTATTGTAGCTACAGAAAATTCTTTTTTAAAGCAGCCAGTTTGAAGTTCTATATCATTTCAGCTGATTTGTATCTTTTTGGAAGATTCTTGCACAGATTTTGATAATTACTGAAAAGATATTACATTTCTAAAATTTCGTCCTATGAAATGTTAGTTTCAAAGAATTTTGATCTTGTCGAGTACAATTTATGAAACATGCTGAATTGGAAGCATTAAGGAATGTGAATTAATTTTTTTAAAAAAAAAAATTCAATTGAGTATTAAAGTATGCTTTGCATAAAACAGTTCTTTTTTTTTTATGAACATGCAGATCTGTTAAATGCACTAATTGCATAGTCTGTCAATGAATCAGCTTTTCCCTTGTAAATCCCCCCCCCCAGGCAAATTTCCCCTCCCTGTCAGATAGGCTTCTTCCCCTGCACTTTATTTTTAGAACAAATGGAAGGCAAGAACCTTAATAGAGCATTTTAAAGAAAAATGAATACATAATTTGCTGGTGTATGAAGTTGCAAATTTTTGTTGTTGATGGTGGTTTTAATTTTTTAAAGCTTCCAAATTTCAGACATGGATTACACACAAAGGTAATTTTTAATCAAAATTTCATAAATAAAGCCTTGAAAAAGATCTGGGACAAAAAACAAATTTTTAAAGTCATTAAAAGTTTGGTGAATCTGGTTTTGAAATTACTAGGTATAAGAAAGCATGTTTATTTCTGCATGTAAACTTGATTGATCTCCACAATGGAAGAGATACAGATCAATTGGAACTTTGGCTGTTCATATTTATGGAAAAGTCTATTACAAAGTGTAAAATGTGTGTTAAACTGTTGCAATGTATCTTAATAATGGAAATTAAAATTATTCTAATTCATGTGTAAATTACACAAATGCAGTTTTGAAAAATGAAACAATTGCAGATGGAGTTAATAAGAGTAAATTCTTGTCTTGCTACTAAATACATCATATTATCCATTTTGGAATACAGGATAAAAAATATACAGTGGACCACAAAAGTGTTCGTACACTTGCAGTTTTCTATAAAATTTAATGTTTTTGACTAATAAAAATTAATACATCAGAGCTATATATATATTTTTTTATATCTGCAACTTGTTGTTAATGGAATAACAAAACCAATCTTTAAAACATAATAAAACTATTAAAAAAAATTAAACTACTAGAAAATTATGCCACTAAAGTCTTCATACACTTCCAAAATATCTCAACACAGTTTTAAATGTTTTATTTTTTTGTAATTTGATTCTTAGTTGGATATATTTTATTTTCCACAATAACTTTTAAATGTCTTGGTATAGATTTAATCATTTTTGTTATTTCTGCATCAATGTTCCCCCATTCTTCTGTGATTGTTTTTACTTCACATTTTTTTATATATGTCATGGTTTCATTTTTTAAAATCAAATTCTTATGAAATATTTTCTACTATGCTTAAATCGGGTGATTTAGGAGTTTTTTTTCCGGAATTTGAAACTAGCATAGAGCACCAGCGGTGTATATTAAGAGCAGTGCGCTTGGTGTCGTCTTGTTAAAAAAAAAATTCGTCTACAATACACAAATTTTGGGTGGATAATTTCAAATTGTTCATCAAAATATTTAAATTGAGCTCATGGTTCACAATACCATAGAAAAATACCAAATTACCCAACCCTGAAGCTGATTTACACCCCTATACAAGAATGCCAAACATCAAGTTGGCAGCAAAATTGATGGCCATGATGAGAATGATTTAATTTAGATGCTTTACAAGATTAAGTATACTTTCTTAAAAATTAAGTTTTTATTTTTGTTTCATAATGGAAATATTTGCCTTATATTTAAAATAGGTATAAAGGCTTTCATGTTTATCTTAAATATTATAATCTGATGTATATTATGTAGTTTTTATCGGAAACCTACATTTTGGTAAATATCTTTTTTTCCCAAGAAACATCTTAATTTATTAGTTGTATATTAATATTCAAATTTTTCAGTTCTACAACAGATCTTTCAAGTTAAACTTTGGTATGACATTTTAGTGTCTTGAATAAATATTAATGTTCCAAAACCAACAGATATTTCAAAAGCTATACTAATTTTTGTATCAACACTATTAAAGTAATAAAACTAGCATATGAAAAACTTGTATTTTGTTGGTATACTTTTTGTGAAAAAATTTCATACCGAGTATTCTTGGTTAGTTAAAATTTGTGATGACAAGGTGCTAATTATAATTATGTTTTGATATAAATCATTAGAAATTAATGTCAAAATTAGAAATACTGCTGTTTTTTTACTTAAATAAAAAATGAAACTCTTGTTCAGAATCCTTTTGGTTAAGTCATTTTCGAAATTGAGAATTTTTCGAATGTTGCATGCTAGTTCTTTATTTTGATTTATTAGTATTTTTATTATATTTTTAACTTTTGGTATAACATATTCTGTAGATATAAAAGCATGATTTCATAATCAGATTATAAGTAAGGTTTGTTTTGTGAATATTAATATTTAGATTTAAAAGAATAGTTTTGAAAAACACATTAGTTTATTTAAAGAATAAATTTATAGCAATCTAACTGTAGATTTTTATAATTTTTAAATATTTGTTAAAATCAGATTTGTTCTTAGAAAATAGATGAACAATCTGAGAAGTACTAATTGCTGAAATAGCTTTAGAAAAACTAAAGTATTGAAATGAAAAATGTGTACTTAAAAATCTATACTTTTACAGATAAAAAATTAAACTCTTTACCATGGAAGGATCTTTTATTAGAGAGTAGTTTATCTGTGCAACTGTTGTTTCTTTGCATTCTTTTTAAAGTTTTGTATTACCAAACAAAAACCATAAATCTTTCAAGTTTTTTAATGTAAGGAAGTTTTAAATCACATGCATTTAAATTACATTCGTTAAATTTGAGAGAGCTCCAATATTCATAAAATTCTTCAGATCATGATATTTGTAATGCTTGCTTAAACAGGGAAGAATTCTGACTATAGTATTAAGTTCCTTATGCTCTGTTTCACCTTAAGTTGGCAGCATTAGGAAGGGTAGGAAATGCAACAATCCGCTTGAAAAATAATTCCAACTTGTTTTGGAATTTAAATGAAAGCAAATGCATAGAAAATTGTTAAAAAGTATTGTGTATTATCGAAATTGTGATTTTAATGATATATTTTAAGTTATCACATCTTAAAAGCATTTATTCCTTAATAACTGTGAACGAATACAGTTGAAAAACAACAATTTGATGAAACTTCACTTGGCTTAAAACCAGTTTTCAAGATTACATCTTTGGCGGAGTTATCTAAGCATTCCCGCCAAATCAACGCCATTCCCTTTGTGTCTTTGCTATCGTTCATATGTACTATTTTTATATCTCGTGCTACTATCTTTGTTCTTGTTTTTTTTTGTTGACAATTTAAACATGTCAGATAGAAATGCCACCAACCTCGCTGTATACACCATCGAAGCGAGGAAAATCTATCCGAAGTGGAGCTCAGAAAAACATATTGAATGTTTATTCTCGACTTCGAGAAGAAAACCCGCAAGAATCCATCAGAGAACTCGTGAAAAAGGTTTTTGAACTGATTGGCGTTTCGAAAATAACTGTTTTCCGTATGAAGAAAGAAAAAAAGGCATTAAGTGTTGTAAGTTCTCCAGGTAAAAACGACCTGGTGCCGTAGGCAAGCGTAATAGGCTGGTGAAATATGATGACTTCACATTGCGTGCATCCGGTGAAAAATTCATGGCTTTTTTCGAAAAAATGAGATTTCTACATTAACCAAAGTTCTGAAGGAAGTAAATGATGATGCTGAAGTTTGTGCTTCTGTATATCTTAAGTTAACATACATAAACAACATTTATACATGTAAATGTGAATAATTATTACAAACGGATTTAAAATAGTAATAACCGAGAAAAGGCGATTAATTCTAAAAAAACAAGATAGAAATTTGTATTTTATAAAAGGATGTAATAAATAAAAATTAAAGAAAAATGAGCCGTTTATTTTGAAAGTGGCCTAAGTCACTTAAAATCAAGTTAATGAAAGCATGAATTACAATTTAACGGTATTTTTTCATTTAAAAAACATTGCTATCAATATGTTGAGAACTATTGAGATTTTGTTCGAGAAAAGTTTTGCTAGTTTATTCATCAATATTTCTAAACATATTGAAGCATAAGCCCTTAAATATCTCCATTTAAAAAGTGGCATATACTATTTTCCAAAAAAAAAAACGGCTCCTTCAATTTTAATAAAAATTTTTTCACAAGCATTTTTTCCCCCACTCGCCAAATATGGTGATATTTATTCTTTTAGTCACACTCTTCTAGAGTAACTCGGTAGCGGCTGTGATTCGGTCATTGTACCCTTCCTAATGCTGCCAACTTGAGGTGAAACAGAGTATAGTAAAAGTTTAAATGCATTTTTGTCAAGATACCTCCATTTTGTTTTCTACCCTACGCTTTTTGTTTTATATTCCTTGCGACGGAAAAATGGGTGGACAAAAACCGCGTAAAACTTATTGCCATTAAGTTTTTTCTAAAAATTCATGAAGTTTGTCTTTCCTGCATATTTTTTCTTTTCTTATTGGTTCTTAACTCATTTGTATGCACAGTTTCATTAAGCGAAACATTTTCTTTTTTCTTTCTCTATTAACTTTATTGAACTTGACTCATTTTGTGTTCTGCACGTGTTTATATTTTGGACCCTTCATACTGGCAAACAGGATTTGTTTTCGTTGATGTTATCACAATGTCTACAAAGGCGTAGTCATGTGCTTTTAGATGTATAAAAAGTTCCAGTGTATTGACACTTCTCTAAAAGAGGTTTGGAGAATATACACTTGGTGATGTATACATTTGTCCCATTGGCCGATGTAGTAATACTTATTGCATGTCATAGAAAAGCAGCTCGCCAACAAAATAAAGTAGCAATAGCTCTAATTAGGATCGTTTTCTTTCCAAGAACGATGTCCAGTGAGATGTAATCGGGGCTGAAGTATTGTTTGCGCATCTTTTCTTGTAGAACATAATGTTCCATTTGATTGCAGCCATTCAAGCTGACTTTTTTTGTTTTTGAAAATGCTTCTTAAGTTAGGTATTTACCACACAGTACAGATGTGCAAAAGCTGAAACATCTGTTGTAATTAGTGAATTACCTTGTTAGAGTACATGAAAAGCAGGAAACATACAAGGTCCTTTTGTGTGCTAAGCAGTAATGATACAAACTAGAAGTTATATACTTAATTCTTACTAGCCTTTTTCCAATTAAAATATTATTGCAGATTCCATTGAATAAATTAAAAAAACATTGAATACCTTTTGAACATTTGATTTCATTTATGGCAGATAATTCTGAAATAATGCAAGGGGTAAAAATAGGATTGTTACCTAATTTAAGAAAGAAAAAAAATATTAATCGGTATGGGTTGCTTGTAAATATGTGCTACTGTTTATAAAGTTTTCATAGCTTGCTTAATAGAGAAGTATCAAATTTTAAAGCATTCATGTGTTCGATGGTTATTGCTATTCATGTACTTGATGATTATTGCTTGATTGTACTCTTGAAAGCATTCTCTTCTACTTGATCGTTAACTTCTGTATGTCTAATATATATAATCTTAAAAGTTGAGAAATAATTTAACTCTATTTTTTATAAATGCATTTGTGCTGTGTGTTCATTACGTCCTTGTGTATGATTTTAAATTTTTGTTAATTATGTGTGTGTTTTTATAAATCAGGTCTACACAAAAGGAGAATTTTCTATGAATGTATGCAGAATACTTTTCTCAGTAAAATATCTCCTTGTGAAATTTTCTTCGCATTATTTTATACTGTGCTTTGTTCTATATAATTTCAAATGTTTAACTTTTATTTTAAGAATTTGCTTAAAATGTCTATCCTGCATTTTTTTTTACGCTTTGTAATTTTCTGAAATTGAAAGATATGTAGTTGATATTGCGACCTTCATCTCAGGAGAATTCTTAGTCTGTGTGTGTAGTAGGGGCGCTACTTATCGATGGATTAATTCCATTAGGCTTGGAAGTCCTACATAACATGAAATCTTGTGAACTTTATTTCCAAATTATTTGATTAAGGAGCTCAGAAGCATCACAATTGCTTTTTCTTCTGGAATATAGGTTTAAAAATAACATGTATAGGTTCAATTGAAAAAAAATTCTCAATTTAGATTGATTTGCTACTGCGACAACTACTTTGCAACTTTAGTTGTGTCATTTTGAAGAAATTCCATTTCTTAGTTAATTTCTTTCAGAAGAAAATGACATTATGGCAGCAAGATTTGGCAGAGAAAAAAGAAAAGAGTGAAAGAGATCAATACTTTTAGAGTTGAATTCGCTTAGTGGATTATGGCAAACTTGGATTCAGTAACTGGGAGATTCATTAGGAATAATATAAGCATGCAGTGTTTGAGTTAAACCCGGAAAAGGTGATGCTCGCTCTAAAGTTAGTGTTACCTCGATTGTTTAGCTAGGTGTAGACAATGTTTAAGCACTGTCGTGCTAGTAAAATTAAGCTTGTGTTCCAAAACAAGATTGTCTCAATGTTAAGAAACTTTTTATTTTAAATTAAGTTTTTGTGACCAAACTTTATTTAAAATCATTTGCATTCTAGAAATATGCTTATTTTTTGAAAATAAGATTTTTTAAAATAACTTAAAAGTTTATATGAGTTGTTTTTGCATTCTGGACTCTTAATTTTGAGTAGGTCCTCCCCCTAGTGTTTCCACTGATTCAATAGATTTTTCTGCAATTTTTTTTCATTGCAGGAACAAAACATTATTCGTCGCCCCAATTGCTTAACTTTTCTGGATTTCATTTAAACACAACGATTGATTTATGGATGTTAAGTCTTAGATATCCACAATTTTATTAATTGATGTAGTTTTGTAAAAATAAAATCTAAGCTATTATTTAGGTATTAATTAGCCAAAAAATAACTGAAGATTCAGTTAAGTGGCGGAAATCACCAGTAAGTATGGGTTATATCAGTGTCTGTTTATCCATTGGGCGCTTGGGGTAGGTGCCCGGATAAGCTGGGCTTAACTAGATTTTTTGGTTATAAATTTTGTTTTGCCAGTGCCAAAGGGGCCTGTAGATCTTCTGCACTCAGGGCCTGATATGAGCTTAAATCAGCACCGGGTGATATATTTGGTTCATTTTTTAAAAAAATGACACCGCAAGATACTTTAGAGCTGCAACAGCGAATAAAATATTTATTTTAAAAGGTTTCGCTTTGACTTTTAGCTTATCTGCTTTTTAAATACATAGGCTTAACATAAGTATTTATAGTATGTGATTTTACCTATTCGCTAATATAATAAAACCGGGGTAACCTTGTGGTCATTGCAACGAGCTTGTCATGAGTTTGAGCCCTAATGCCACTGAAGACCCGCCGTATAAAAGGGTTTGGAAGCTTCCCACCTCGGCTTACTTTATAGTGCAATGTTAATAAGCACAGGTACTCACTATGAAATTGTTAATACTACAAGAGTTTAGTTTTTCTTAAATGTAATCCACTGAAGACTCTGTATAGAGGGATTTGGAAGCTTTCCCACTTGTGTGGTAGTTTGGAGTGTGTGGTGGTTTGGGGGGGGGTTTCTGGTGTCCTCAGTACTTAAAGTGGTTCAAAATTACGAAGTCTGTCGCCAATAACCCTCGGCTTACTTTATAGTGCAACGTTAATAAGCACAGTTACTCACTATGAAATTGTTAATACTACAAGAGTTTACTTTTTCTTAAATGTTTGTCAAAATGACAAACTTCTACCTTTCCAAATTTAAAATTACTTTCTTAGGCTTACAGTGCTCTTTAATGTGCTAGGGCAGGGGTGGTCAATCTTTTTAGGAGAGTGCCACTATCTGATAAAAAAAGTCTTGAGTGCCACTTTAACAAACAAAAGGTTATGAAAAGGTGAAAAAATTTACAATAGGCTTATTATGAAATTTTTACTCAAATAGCACATACTTTATGCAAGTCTAAGGAGTGGAATTTTAAAAATAATCTTACACTATTAAAATTCGAAGGTAAACAAACGTATCTATCTATGTGCGTCTATCTTCTCACGAACTGCACTACGCAGAAAGTCGCGGAAGGTACCAAAAGATCGGGAATTTTCCGGGGAAGCCGTATTGCCTATTTATATTACGATATTGTAATTAGTTGAAAAGATATTAATTAAAAACCTTAAAACGCCTAATTGTTTTACTCCTGCCGGTTGTTTACTTGGCAGAACTTCCGTTCCGTTTCGGCCGAGCGGTGATTCGACGTTTTCCACCATTTTAAAATTGCCATCCAATTTGTGGTGTTCAAATCAGACAAAAATAATTACAGAATTGGAAAGATCATTTATTTCGCCACGATACGGTATAATTTTTTTTGCAAAATAATGATATTTCTATTTTTTTCGAATTTCTTAAAATAGTGTTAAAACTGATGCGTTTTTATGAAAATTATTTCTAAATCATTGGGTATGAATTACTTTACATGTTATTAAATCGATATTCTACCCTAATTAACTTCAAACCTTTCTCTTTTAGTTCCATTCATTTAAAAAATAAAATTCCCAAAACTTTTTTTTTAAAGAATTTTTAAAAAGTAGTCCCAATTTTTACTTCACATTGAATAACTTCGTCATTTATGAAGTTAATCTCACAAAACTTTTTTTGCGTGTGTAAAGCAATATTATATGTAACATATACGAAGATTGAAAAAATTGCTTCAAAATTACAGATTTTAAAAAACATTTTGTAATTTTTGTAAACTGCTGTTTTTCTGAGAAATAACTTAAATATTAGTTTTTGTACATTTTTTATTTCAAAGTACGTTATTTTTGCAAATAGTTTGTGATGTTTGAGAGCCTTAACGTAAAAATTATGCCCTAAAAATGAAGGTAATGCGCGATTTTACATTTAGCCAAACATTGGTGTCGAAAATTAGCTTTGCGCCAAAGACTTGACCTGTTTCGCCGTCGATCGCATCTAACTCAAGGGTTACACTAAAAAATTCTGCCTTAAACAGGGGGAAATCAGTAACTTTGGCGAGTGAAAAAGTTATTTTTTCGTCAATTTTTTTTTAATATAATTTTCAAAATTAAATAACTATATATGTCAGATTTAGATGATAAAATGCATTCAATGCATTTCTGAGATTCATTTAAAATATTTATCAGTATCGAAATTTTTGTTCTCTTTCATAAAACTTATAGTTTACTTTAAAATAATGCCTAATGTATATTTCCTTTTTTGACATATAATTCCGTAAAAAAAAGGGAAATATTTGCCCATTTCGAAATTTTTTTTCCGGAAATAGTCAGTTAAATAGGCATAAATTCCTTAGAAAAAAAAAAAGCTATGTTCATATTATATATTCTTTATTATTAATTGCTTTTTATTAAAATATCAAAAATTAATAAATTTGTTGCAATACATTTAAATGTAATCGTGAATCGAAATTTTTCAATCGTCATGTGTGAATATCCCCTCTTCAATAAAAAATTACTTTCAATTTTTACCTTCCATTTATAATTAATGCCTATTTTCACTTTCTACTACGGGTTTTTGTAGCGCAGTTGGTAGCATGCTGGAATTATAGCGGATCGACGGTAGTGATATCGTGTCGCTCCGAGTTTGAATCCAGGATTTCGATTTTTTCATTTCTGCTTATTTTTCCCACGTAAATTAATTTTACTGATAAATACTTATTTTAACATGATCCTCTGTTCTTTTAATGTACTTTTGATATATTTTTTTTTTGCCTTCAAAAGGGTTATTTTGTGATTTTTAATCATTCAAAGTTATTTCTATCTTTTTCAACAATTCCTAACAAGAAGCTTTCATTTCTGTTTATTTTTCCCATGTAAATTTTCAGTGCTGCCATTATTTAAGCTAATGGAATGTCACAATTAATTGCTAAATGAAAATTTTTAATCAATTTTAATGTAAAAATATTAATAAGTTATAGTTTTGTATTTTATAAATATCAATGAATTTAAAAGAAAATGATTTTTAAAAAGTTCATTGATATTTAGAATCGGTGATTAAAAAAATAAAATGCCGAAAACTATCTTTTTTTTTATTTGATTTAAAAAAAAAAACTTTTTTTTAAGAAAACAAAGATATTTTGCATATTTTATTTTTTCTAAAATGAATCAACATCGTTACTTTTAAATTAAAATGATTTTTAAAACTTTTAGAATCAGTGATTTAAAAAAAAAAACCAAAAACTTTTTTGAACAAATTTTAATAAAATACTCAAAATACTTAAATCAATCATTTAATAATTTCTTCTTTTATAAAGATAATTCCATGAAACTTTTTTCCCCCGAGTCGAATATTTCAAAAAATCCTCACAATTTTACTTCAAGAATTAAAATAGTAGTGAAATTTTGTAATTTGAAAAATTTATACTTTCTGTCTTTTTTTCAGCATACAACTATTTTTAAAAAGGCTACATTTTCGTCTCAGGGAAATAAAAAATTGCAACAAAAGAATTGGAAAGTGAGTGGGGGATTTTTAAATTCGGACTGTTTGCCTATTCGAGGGCTTTTGGTGACGGACCTCGAAATTTTCAACCATGCTCAAGTGACGAGGACGACACCTGAGCTTTCACCCATCTTTAATAATTACCACACCAACGCAAGAACAGATTTCGAAAAAGGGAGTTTTTATGACATTGTTAAAGAAATAACTCACATCGCGCGCACACACACACAAGTGCTATCGGCCTGAGGGAAACACAAAATTTCCATGAGGATGAAGTTATTCACTCGGTAAAAGCCCGTGCAACGCCGGGCTAAGCGGAGAGGAAAGAAACAAAGAAATCAAAGTAATTTCGGAAAATAATATTGGAAGTGCTGAATTTGTGAAGATTGAGTGAATATTAACGTCCCACTGTTCAGCTACACGAGGCCTTTTGGGGACGGTCCACGTAATTTTGAACCATGGTCAAGTGACGCGGACGACACCTGAGCTGGCACCCCCTCTCCTAACTACACCACCACTCCAACGGGAGGTTGTTTGTGCTCTCGACAGATTTTACGTGCATCGCTCCCCTACACTGCGGGTCTTCAGTGGTACTAGGATCGAGAATTTGTGAAGAGAAGGGAAAATGTTAAGCAACAAAGCCATGACACGCACTCACATCGTACGCGTCAAACCCCCACAAAAGTGTTGGCGTTAGAATAAAAAGAGGAAATTAACATGGGGATTAAGTTATACCCTCGGTATAAGCCCGCGCAACGCCGGGCCATGAAAGCTAGTATAATAAATGACAAAAGCAAGAACTTAAGTTTTATTGTTAAAATTTTCTTTTCAGTTTCAATCAATAAGGCTAGGTATAAAACAATAATGAGTAACCAGAAAAATTTAATTCTAAATAAGTATTAAATAGTCAGTACTTTCTTAGAGTGCTTTTTTTAGTATGTAGGTTTTTTACCAAGTCATCTACATTACAATCAGTTCTCGAAGATGCTAACAAAATCGGATTGTTCTAGGTGTGCATCAGTTTCTCTTTTTTCTCAAATCGAGACAAAAAAACCAAAGTGTGTTCACAAAAGAAGATATAAGATCAATCAAGATTGGAAAAGAATTATCTTTTCCTTGTAATCTTAAGTTTAAATTTTTTAAATGTCTTGTAGTATCAGTAAGAAAATCTAAATTTCAAAGCCTATCTTCATTCTTGAGAAGTAAGCAAAATGAGGCAGTTTATTGTTTTCTTCCAGATACTTAAAAACACACTCCCCCAAATTCCAGAAATTCCTTCGAAAACCAATGCCCAACAATGAAGAAGTGTTGTCTACATTATATATATATATATAATTTTCTATTGTTATTTAATTAAGTGTACTTAAAATAGACTTTAATGTTTTGTTTTGGCTAAAACCACCACCTTTCAATAAAACAGTAAAAAAATTAGTATTTGTTATTATCTTTTCAAATTTTTTGAATCTTTCAATAAGTCTGCATGCCACTCTTACAACTCTGCCTTGCCTCGGGTTGGCCACCCCTGTGCGAATGAAAGATAGTATTACTATTTGAACCAAACTGAGAACATCATTTTGATTGCAAACGGTTGAGAGTTTTTGATTGTTATCCCCAATATATTCATAAATTAGCAAACGATGATATCCCCTTCACACATCATACAGTTGCTGTAATCTGTCTTTACAACGCAAGTTTGAAAAATGTTTGTTTTTCTAATTATGCTTTTGTTTGATATTAACTAAAGTATTCTTAATTGCTGGGTTGCTTTATTAATTCTCTGCTTATTGTGAGTGTATTGTTTCGTGCCACACTGTGGCACGCGAAGGCTTTTTGAAAAATTACAAATATATTATGAAAATATTACTGAATTAATTGAATTACAATAAAAAAAATTGTCACGAAGAGAATATGTAAGAAACAGAAATTTTCATCGTGAGATTTTAAGGGCGCTACGCAAGATTTTTCTTTTCTTCAGAAAAACGCCAAAGATGAGATCATTTGCTCCAAAACTTACAATTCTACTACTTTGTAACATTCCGAGAAATGTGTTGAGTAACGTGAGACTAAAAATATAAATTCTCTCTCTCGGGGACGGTTTATTTTTAGCATCTCAGATTTCCATTCAAATTTCAGCTTCCCCGTGCAGGGCTTAAGTTTATAGCTATTGGCTGTCAGCGTGATGTCAGATAAAAAGGTTTTTTGGAGATGTTGGTTATTTACGATTTCTGTAATGTCAAGAAGTAATTCTGCAATATATTAGGAGCGCAGTTGTTGATACGGTAGATGTAATCTATCTGCACAAATTAACCGCTTTGTAAACCAGAAGGAGTGTGAACTTGCATCCATGACTAATCAGAATACTGGATTCGGAGCCCAGAAAATTTGTAGCGTAACATTGGCAAATTGTTTCTAGCTGTCAGACTCAGTTGATATGAAACTCTGTTTAGCAAGACGTTTAGCTTTTCTCCTTTTCTACAATTGTTTTTAGATTTTCGTGTTGAGCGTAGTTGTTTAAATTTTTTAAAATTTTCAATATGTTTATGAGTAAACCTTCGACATCGAAAAGAAATTATAAAGAGGATATTGCAGCACGTGATTTTAAAATTGTCTGGGAAGAACAATACTTGTTTACACATCAAAATGCTTCCGAGCCTGTTTGTTTGATATGTAGAATTTGTATAGCAGTTCCAAAAAATTTAACTTGGACCGTCATTTCAAACAACTTTATAGTGATTTCAACAACAAATATCCTGTTGGATCAAATTTGCGAACGGAATTCATCAATAAAAAAAAAGAAATCTTTAGCCGGCTAACAATCTTTGTGTTCCAGAAGAGAAATGACGAAATGGAAACCATGGCGAAGGCTTTTTATGAACTTTCTTTGTTGAGCCCGCAAAAACAACAACCATATTCTGACAGAGAGGAGATAATAAAAAGCAGCCTTTTAATTTTCGTCCAAAATGTCGGTGATCTTAATGTCAAAAATATGGTTTATAAAATAGCTTTGCCTAGAAATACCGTCATGCGTCGTATAGATGACATGGGCCAGATGTTGGAACGCAAATTGTCTCTGGACTTAAAAATTGCAAATGTTTTTCATTAACTATGGATGAAAGTTGTGATATCACTGACAATGCGCAGTTAAGCATCTTTGTGTGTTACACGAACGAAAATTTTGATACTGTGGAAGAACTTCTTGATTTGTGCCAACTAGTTTTAACTACAGGTGAAGACATTTTTAAGGAACTTAAAAATGTAATTGAAATTAACAAAGTAGAATCGACAAAATTATATAGTGTTTCCACAGATGGAGTGCCTTGCATGGTTGGAAGAATAAAAGGTTTTGTTGCATTGCTTGAAAATTATTTGGGAAGAAAGGTTTTCAAGTATCATTGTATTATTCATCAAGAAGCTCTTTGTGCTAAGGACTTAAAACTTGTCTTTCGTTTTTGACCCCGTGGTGCGCTGTATCAACAAAATACGAGCTCGTGCTCTGAATCGTCGAAGATTTCGTACGCTTTTCCCCGAAGAAACGGAAGAAAATGGCAAGTTACTCCTTCATTGTAGTGTGAGCTGGCTTTCCAAAGGAAGTTCACTTGCGAGATTTTGGAGTTTGAGGGAATGTGTTTTAGAATATCTGGAAGAAAACGATGAACTGCCCAGTGAATGCTCGCTCCTCAGGAGCGAAAATTGACTGTGGGATTTAGCTTTTCTTACCGATATAATGGAACATTTAAACAATTTAAATTTAAGATTGCAGGGAAAAAATTGTATTTTTCCTACCCTAGTTGGTCATATATCTTCTTTTGTGAACAAACCTTTGCTTTTTTGTCTGGATTTTGGAGAGAAAAAATTAACTCATTTCCCATTCATATAGGAATTATCTGCCAAAGTTATCAATGTTCCGAACTATGATAGATTTAAAAATTTAATATCCATTTTGCTGGATTCTTTCAGTGCCAGGTTTGAGAGGATTTTAAAGATGATAAAAAAAATACGTAACTTTTCACTAATCCTTTTTCGATTTCTCTCCAAGACATTAATTGCTATTCACCTCGGGTACAAATTGAAATTATTAACCTACAGCACTATATTATTCTGAAAAGCAATTATTAGGAAATATTTATTCGCAAATTATCCGAATTACATTGAATTTTGGAAATTTGTGCCGCCAGTGTAATTTTCCAAATTTACATGATTTAGCGGTCAGATATTGTTTTAGGTTTGGATCAACATATGTTTGTGAATAAATGTTTTCTGTTATATAGAACGTAATTAAATCAAAATATCGCTCAAAATTAACTGATATGCACCTAAAACACCTAATTTTGTTAGCATCTTCACGAGCTATATAATCCAAATATAGACGATTTAGTAAAAAAAACTACAGATTCAAAAGCCACATTAAGAGACTGTTTGGTAATCATTTAAAATTAAATGTTTCAAGTTGCTTATTTTTATTTTGTACCTTAGCTAACTGACTGATCCTGTAAAAATTTATTAATAAAATATTAGTTTCTAATTTTGTTTTATTTGTTATGCAATTTTCTTTTTACATTTTCACTGTATAAAACTTGCATTTAAAAGTATGTTTTTGGTGTAAATAACCCATAACAAGCCTATAAGTAACACTTTTTACTTTTGTATATTTTTTAGTTTGGTGGAAAAGTTGAAAGTGGCACGCGTTGTTTTTTTTTATCAGATTGTGGCACGCTTCCCAAAAAGGTTGGCCACCCCTGCCCTAGTCTTAGGAAAAAAAAATTTAAATGGCTACACACACACGAATTAATGTTTGCTAATTTTTATTTAGCTTAAATGGACCATTTACACTAAGAATGTTTTTAAGCTAAAAATTTTCAGTTTTTGATTCTGAAAATTGAACCAACTTTCCTCCCCCATTTATTCTGATGTATGTTAGGTAGCCGAATGGCCTCTGTTGATTCTATAGCAGTCCTGATGTCTCTGAAGACCCATAGTGTAAAGAACTGATTGATGCCTGTTAAATCTGTCAACTCGAAAGTTCTCCTGTTAGCTTGGCGTGGAAGTTTAGAGAGCGGGGTACAAGCTGGAGTTTCGACCTTATCACTTTACCGAGGTTCAAAATTAGTAGGTTTGTCCCCTTTTACCCAGTGTTGCATCTCAGTGCAATGTCAATAATAAATGGTACCATATTTTCCTGTGTATAATCCGCAATGCCATATAATCCATGGCAATTTTTATGGTGAATAATCCAAAATATATATTGCCGGTAATGTGGTGTTAGATAAAAAAAATACACAATGATTAAAATTATAAATAAATTGTACTGAAAAAAGAATTTTTTGTAAAATACTTTTCTTTATCGAATGATGTTACCACAATTTCTTAACTTTCAATTTTAATATCTGCTAATTCTGAAGGCTGTAATTTATTTGTCAGTCCTACAGGTATAAGTTGCAGATGCGGACTTCAGGGCTTTTTTAACATTCTCACTGGGACGTGCTTCATAGAGTCCATAATTAAAAAGCTTTTGGTCACATTTTTCAAAATTAGCTTTGTTTTTTTTCCCTCGCCACAATTGAATATTTGATTTGTCAACACTAAACATTCTTGCAGTTTCCCAATTTCCTACTTCGGTAGCATTTTCTATAACGTTTAGTTCAAAATCAGCCTTGTAATTTACACGCTTCCGCTTCAACATGACGATATATAACGAATATTTTCAGGAAGAAACAGCTCAGGAGTCGAGATAGAATGCAAAATGTCGTCAGCGACTAGCAACTGTAATATCGTTTCTAGGAACCGAATTGGTTCTTGAATGTCACTGGACAAAACTGATTGTAGCTGAAAAGTGTCGAAAAAGCTTTCAGCGGCCCATCTGTTATTAACTTCATAAAACAAAGGGTATTTCTTTCAAAACTTTATTGTACGCGTTTCAGATGGAGAATGTTTTTTATCGTATTATCAGAGGCGGCGTATAAAACGCACAAGGAAATTTGAAACTTTTTAAACACATAATCCGTGGGTTATTTACAGGAAAATACGGTATCTTTATTCAAATCTAGTTATTTGATGCCATTTCTTTTATAATTTGCTTCAATATTCTTTTGCTAACTGATGAAATTCTCGATTTCAGTCATACTTATTATCTATCATTTTATAACTCATTTACTTTCACCAAATAATAATGCATGCTATATCCTTTTCGTTAACTTTTTGTTATATTATTATAATAAAGCCATTAAGGTAACTCGTAATTTGGGAGAACGGTATTCTGTGGAGGATAGGGTCAAGTTCATATTAGCAATTAATCGCTGGTAAATACTTCGCTTATTTTTTGAAAGTGGCTTTTTTTGCATTCTGCACAGTTGGATAAATTTCTATTTCAATATGATCAAAATGGTTTGATTTTGCTGTGGGCATTGGTCATTGAGCAAGATGATAAACCTGATGAAAGTTGATTACATTTTTATTCTTGGAAAGTAGGAAACACTACAATAAACTAATCATTTTTACTCATATTTTTCTGGAATAGAATTTATAGAAAAATTGTTTTGAATATCTTAGCTTATAGTAAATTGGTATACAAGTTTCAGGATCAATTTCAGTTAATAAAAGGAGTGCGCATTTTTTTAAAGTTAGAGCAGTCCTCATGCCATTGTCTGCTATGTTTACAATGAACACTCCTTCCAGTCTTGAGAGAAGATTATAATACACATAGATCTCATATGCAAGGCACTGCACTTTAATTTAGAAATATTATGGTTGGAAATCTGGGTTTATTAGCTTTTTTATGAGGATATAATTTTCAGTAACTTAGTATGGATTTTTTGTTTTTTTCAGCCTTTTATCTCTCATTGTTATAAACACATTTATTTCACTGTGTGTGCATCTTTCAAAATCAACATAGTTTTCAAAAGTGAGCTTGTTTCTCATTGCATGTTTTTCCATTTTTGCATTGTTGTTGCATTGCTGTATGCATTGGTTTGAAATCAAAAGCACGTGGCATAGTTTTGGCTTTACAAAAACATTATTTCTTGAAACTCCGGTTGTCTATTATTCTCTACCACTTATTCCAGAGACTTTCTCAAATGACCTTATTAAGTTTTACAACTTGAGCAATAATAGTTTCACTTTCAGTAAAACAAGAATATTAACTCACAACTGCAAAATCATACTAAAAAAAAAGAGAATCATGGCTTGACTTTAAATTTTTCAAATTTAAAAACTGGGGTTTCGATTATGCATATACTGTGGCTACCAAGTTACTATTATTGCAAGTTCATGACTAGTGTTTCCATCAATTCGTGAGTTCAAGTTCTTGCCTCTGAAGACTCGCCATCTAGCGGGGCTGATGCATATTAAATCTGCCGAGGCTTGAAATCCTCAAGACTTGGTGTGGAGGTTTGGGATTGTCTGGTACCAATTCACATGTCTTGTTCGTCACTTGACCATGATTTAAAGTTACAAGGTCCATTGCTAATAACAATCGTGTAGCTTTAGAATGCAATGTTAATCAAGCAGACAGAACCGTTTATAACCTCCCTGGCACTTCAAATTATTGCGTTCCTCCCCCTTCTATTTCTAGGTCATCCCCTTTTTTCAATACTTCCGTACCAGTTTTGGTTTGGGATGGATTTTCTGATAGCTCTTTCCCCCTTCTTTTTGTTCTTTGGAGAATCTTGCCATTATCCACCACCTATGAACCCACCATGTCCTGGACTGGCAGCCGTAAGGAGAGAATAGTGGCATGGTTTGGCCACTCTTGTTATTTTCTTATCTTACAGCATCACAGACCGCCCACCATTTTGTAAATTAGTACAGTAAATTAATGAAATTGCATGCAGCTATAATATAGAGCAGCGGTTCTTAAACTGTGGTTGGTCCGCTGACCCCTGGGATTCCCCAGTGCCTTTCTAGGGAGTCCACGAAGTCTCTCATGTCTCTTTGCAGACTCTGAAAGGCCTCGTAGAAAACTTGAAAGATGTGTCATCCTATATTATATCACTAAATTGCCCCTGATGAAACATGCAATAAGATCAAAAATGTTAAGTCGGGCATTTGTGTTCAAAATCTGGGGGTCCACGATGACAGGCTGATACATAAAGAGGGGCAACGATGATCGATAAGAACTGCTGGTGTAGAGTAATTATATGAACTTTTCAACTCGTTAACTACAATCGCTTATCGCTTTACCATCTTTTACTTTTATTTATTGTTGAGTCAATGTCATTGTACTTGCACAACGAAAGCATCTTTGAGCTTTGATCATTGCAAAATCATTACTGATGTCATTGCAACCAATTTCCATTGTAATATCATTTTGATCAAACTGTTGAGCTTTTCTTTTTATATTGATCTCATTTCAATCTTTACTCTCTTCAGGGCAGAAATGCTTCTTTCATGAGATCCTAGGTGGTGGTACATTTGCTGTAAGTAATTTTTGCTCTCCCCACCCCCCTAAATCTTTTGCGCCCTAGGCATGTTGCCTAAGTGGAAAAGCGGCTTTGCAAGCAGATCAATTGTAGCTGCTTAAATGTAAGCAGTGGTTTATTGGCTTATCCTTGAATTTGTTTGTCAGTTACTGTTGGATGAATGACGATGGTTGTGACATGTTTATCTGTAATAGGGGTTAAAGGGCTCTCAAAGTAAAACATTCAGTTAGATAAAAAAAAAGCAAGATATTGACTTCAACAACTTGCCTCGAACAGCGTTTGACTTTTGTGGTATTTGTAAATTGAGTAAGTGAATATTGTTTTTCTACATGTTAGAAATTATACAAAACAAGTAATACATAAATTTTTTTTTTAAAGTCAATTTCTATTTAGGTTAACAATAAAAGAATTTTTGTTTTAGTTATTTTTTATTAAATAATTGCAATTAATATAGAAATATGTATACACATATATGACAGAATCACAATATTAAGTTGCAAAGCAGAATGCAATTTTCCATTTTCCTTTCTATGTATGGTGTTAGATATTATTTTTGTTACTATTCATTAATTAAATAGAATTAATATTTGGAAAAGCTGTATTAACGTGAAGTGTCATCCACTACAAGTTTTAAAAATGTATTTGAACTTGAGTGGATGAACAAAAAGTATTTTATTGACGATTAAAAATTTGAACAAAATATATATAAATAGGGAGATTGTGAACTAATAGGAATTGAAAAATTTGTTATTTTGTTAAATCCTTGATTGTATTTGATTATTTTGAAAATAACACCTCGGATGACGTTAAGGAACACCCCCTAACTAATGACGAAATTGCAATGGCAGTTCCACTGTGCTAGTTTTTTAGTGCATAGCTGTGTAAAGAGTTCTAGTCTCTGAAAATGACTCGCGCAGACAGAGGTAGATGAAAATATGGTTGAAATAGCATGAGTCGGCTTCTTTATACAGTTAAATGTGTGTGGAATCAAATTCCATGTTTCCAAAATTTCTTTACTTGCATTTTTACTTGTATTGCTTGTTAATATCTATCGGTTACAATGAATTACAACTTTTCCTAGTTTCAATACATTTTTGAATCCATATTGAACTAGATTGAAAATTAGTTAGTTTGCATTTCAAATTCTTCAATTTCCAACCAATTGAACTGGGACAAGCCAGTTTGCCAAATGAAATCGTATCAGGGTTCATAATAAACTCGAGGTTTCCGATCATTCTTTGAACTGAGAAAATCTCGCTGAAAATTTCTTGATTAAAGAATCAATTACGGAAATAAATTCTTCAGTAACTTTTTCTTCGTCTGGTTTCTCATGTGTATTTAAATATTTGATATTTTTTTTCCAAGATTGGGAAGTACTTGTAGTTTTTTGCGATAATATCATTTCTTGAAACATATGCAGTTTAGCATCAAAAGCGCGAAGGAGATCCATCATGACGATAATTATTTTATTTTTGTCTTGAAGCTATACGTTCAATTCATTGAAATGTTGACATGTCTGTAAAATGCATCAATTTTGAAAGCCACATAACATCCAATAACTGTGGGTATTGCATTCAATTTCCCCCTCATTTTGCAGAAACAGTTTGATTTCTTCCAAGCAGTCAACAAATCTCTGAAGTACGTTCCCACTGCTCAACCCCAGCAAACATTATAATACATTAGTCAGCCATTATACACCAAGCTGACTTCATCCAACAAAGCATAAAACTTTGCTTATTTAAAGCCTGCTATTATAGGAGGTTGACTATTTATGTGACTAACTCCATTACATTATCAAGAGGCACTATTGGCACACAAGACTTGTTGGGGAATAATGCAGTGGCATTCAAGAACGAATGTCCTACCTGTGTTTAAAATAAATTGATGACAGAATCTTTACATTTTTTAACAGAATGTAGACAACCCACTGTGATGGAAACACTCTTGCTTCTGCGCAAATTAGTAAGAAAGGGTTTTGATATAATTTTTTGTTGGTTACCTGGACATATGGATATACTTGGTAATGAACAGGCTGATAACACTGCCTGATCCATGTCTGATCACATGCACCCCTCAGTGGGCTCACCTTCTTTAGGTGAGTACGGGTGTCACAGTCCCGAGGTGCCCTAGTGACCTTTTCCCACGGGGTTTACTGTCTTTGGTAAACACGGGCTTCACGAACCCGGGGTACCCTAGTGATCCTTCTCTATTTTCGACCATCTTTCTTGTCATTCAATTCATTCTTTCTTTCTCTTCCCGTCTAGACCACAGATATTAAAACAAATGTTTGGCGCAGTATAGCCGAAATCGGCTCTTGCGCCAATAAACCCCAAAATCACTCACTGATCACATGCAGCAGCCTGTCTATTATCCTGATTTAAAAACATTTATACTGTGCTATATCCACAGTGTATGGAAAGAGACTTGGGATCAGCAGGTCATCAACAAACTACATTACATTCATCCTTCCATTACTAATTGGGCAGCGGTACCAGTATGAAGACCTGATGCCCACTTGACTTCGTAATAGGACACACTCGTCTAACACAGACATTTATTGCTAGGAGAGAGCACCCCAATTTGCAGCTTTTGCCAATGTGGCCTCTCCATTTCACACATTTTAATAGAATGTCCAAAGTAACATCTAAAAGGATCATCTTTTTTAAAACAGATCTCTTAACTCTGACTGATTTGGTTGCGGAAACTCCCCATCCAAATCTTTTTGCATTTTTACATTCAATTGATATGTTATATCAAATATAATTATTTTAGGGATTTTATTCAATCAGTTTTTTATAAGAGAATCATGAACAATTTAACATTTTTGCATTGTTTGTAATTTTTTACTCAATTTTATATTTTATTTTCAATCTGGCATTTTAAAATGCATTTTCATATTAATGTATATGTATATTTTTAAACTTTTAATATATTAACGAATGTGTGGCGAAGTTTAGTTAAACTTGGCTCTTGTGCCATAAAATGTCCAGACTCACTGTATAAAACATTTTAACGATTTTAAACTTTTAATGCTTTAACATACGTTTGGAGCAGCTTTTTATATGTATGCAATGCAGGCATGAACATATGTAAATATATGTGTATGTATTTTATTTATTAAAATTTTAAGAATATATATATATTTTTAACTGTTTTTTAAAAATTTTAACAGTATAGTCAAAATAGTCTCTTTTGCCAACAAATTCCAAACTCGCTCACAAGCTCAATGTTTACAGCTTTATCAACTGAAATGCACCCCCTGTCCTAGAAAACCCCACTACAATCACATCTTCTACATCCTAAGCTTCAAAACAGACTTCAAGAACTCGCAGAAAATAACGTCCTTGCAGAAATATTAACAACTTGTTATACCAAAAATAGATACAGATGACACTGCATAAACCCAAAAAGAGTGCATCTTTAGAGGACATGTTTGTATGTGACATTAATGAGTAGAAGTAAAAATAGATACAAGATAGTTAACCTTGACCAGATACAGGAAATGAACTTTTCAAGCATCCTTGTTGGACTCGGTGGGGAAATTCCCACCAAAATATGTTTACTTTCATTTTTAGAACTGTTTTTTTAAAACTTATTTTGAGATTTTGCATTTTATTGTTGCAATTTTTTTAATAAACCCTTTTAGCCATTTTATACTTTTAATGATTAAACGAGCATTTGACACAGCTTAGCCAAAATTGGCTCTTGCACAATTAAAACACACAACAAACAATCAATCGGACACCCCTCCCCAGCTTTTGTTCTGCTCACCATACTTAAAACACCATCAGTTATACTGAAAAAAAAATTTTTTTTTTCAATTTCTTTCTCAGCAAGCAAATTTTTACAACCGTACAGATTTCCTTTTGTAGTTAGCAACAATATAATTGCAATTAATTCTTCCTTTATGATGTTTCCTACAAAATATTGAGCAAAAACATTTAAGCACTTAGATTTAATGATGTCAGTACTTTCGTCATGACATAGCGATATAAAAAGAGCGGAGTTTATGCAATTTTTTCTTGATCTGTTACATTTTCTGTTAGTTTTAAGATTTTCTTTCATTGTTTCTAGATAGAGGAATATCTTTGATTCGTTGAATTATTCTATTTTTATTACCAAAATCACCAAGAAGTGCATGCTAACCAGGCTTTTTTTAAAAACTTTCCCCCTTGAAAAGGTGTACTAAGCTGACCAATGACAGCAGTCGAGTATTTTGCCGCCTTCGTATGACAATTTTTACAAATGTATTTTATCATGGTCGTTGACTGTTTAATTTTTGTTTTTTATTACACTTGTTATTAGTTTTTGCTCTGGTTTGCATTTTTGTCAAAATGATTTATTTCAAAGTGCCGTTTTACAGACAATGTGTTTTACATACCACTGTTCCTCAACATAAAACACACATCGTTTTGTTGCCTTTACTTATTATGCCATATTTCTCAGTCGAACAAGTTTTAAATTCTCATTTACACTTATTATCTTGCACTTTTTTTTGCTGAACTAACCCTGTTAAATGAGTTAAAAATCATAAATGTAACACAAACTATGCCATGCATTATCAAACTTTGCATCATTAGCCAATTGTAGTTTAAGGCAAGACAATAAACAAGTGTGTTGCCCGCCGCACCGCGACCGATTGCTCGTGTTTGTTCGTAATACTTCATAGTGGACTTGGTTATATTGAAATAAAATACAAAAAGTTTTGATCGTTGGCATGCTCAAAATATTGTACCACGTGCCAATGGTTCGCCATCCCTGCTCTACACCAAAACTGTCGAGAGTATACATTTAAGGGACTTTTAATGTATTTAAGCAAAATTTATTCTTTGAAAGCAGTTTCTTATTTAATAGAATTGTCAAATGAAGGAATTTGTCCACGAAAATATTTCTGAAGCATGAGTGTCTAATAGCAATTAAAGAATTGTATGGAATAATCATGGTAAATAACTATAAATGAAATATTGAACTCAGATTATGGAGATAAATACTAAGAAGTAGTGTATTTTTTTAGGAAAAAAATTAGGAAAATTGAAATTAGTTAGGATTTCGCAGTAGTAAAATTTGTCTTGTTATTCAAGAGATTTTGAAAAATGATATAGTAGAACTGAGAAATGTCAGGATTTAAAAATGTTCAGCGTTTTAGAAAGTAATAATGGACCATTTTTTTATTTATACTTATAGAATTGTTTTTTAATAAGTAATTTAGATAACTGTTGGAAAAACTGCAAATAAAGAAGTGCTTCAAAAATACTGCGATACATATGAAGTGTTTGTCTTGCCAAAAAGAAGACAGTTTAATGGAACAAATAGTTCTTAAAAATTTTCCTACTAGAACAGCTAGATTATATTTTGATATAAATAGTGAGAAAGTTAACTGTGTATGTAAGTTAAAATAATTATGCATTTCTCATGTATGCCTTGCCCGTTTTGGTTATTTGCCTAAAAAGAATTCCAGATATATCTAACCACATTGGACTTTTCCCTGTAAGTTTATGTTTAACATATTTATATATTGAGTTACCAAATTAATAAATTATTATTACATCTATATATATAATTGCTAAACTTTTAAAGTGGATTATCGGTGATTATAATCTTTGAGGCAAAACACTGCAAGAAATATCTTTTACATTCAAGTTACTTTACGTCTTTTATTTTACCTTTTGACTCCATATATATATGACAAAACACTTATTGCAATTGTAGTTTCTCATCATTTCCCAATAAGAAAGACAAGTGCAGATGTATCATTTTTTAATATTCAAAAATAATACAAGTAAAATTTTTTGTTATCTTCCAATTTAATATAATCAATTTCAAATGCATCTTCTAAAGTGAAAATTATTGAGATTTGATGAAGTTCTATTAATTACTTGATGTTGAATTGATTGTCAATCGAATATTTACGAGAGATGTTGGTAAATCTTAATTATTACCAAAAAAATAATCGTTAGAAATTTTTTATTTTCCATATTGCTGAAGACTTTGCATAGTCACTATCCAGAGTAATTTCCTTTGACTTTTTGAAGGCCACCACATTATATAACTCAGCCAAATTGTGCTGTAATTAATATTCCACACTTAAATGACATCAAATCTCCAACCCCACAGTGGTAGCTTGAGTTTTGAGAGTAAGAAAAAGCCGCATGGATGCGATATCCGGAGAAAAACTAGGGTGTGGTAAAATTTTAAAACCTCATCACTTTGATTCCTCGGCTGCACTTCAAGATTACTTAGCAGGTGTATTGTCACAGCGAGAAGACTAATGCTTTTGGTGATCAATCGCACCATTTCTTGATAATTTCATCTCATACTTTGTTTTACAATGTACAGTAATAGGTACTAGTAATGATTTGACTCTTCTCCAAAGTAGACTTAAGAGGATTCCACAACTGTTCCCAATACAGATCACATGTCCTTTCTTGAAAATTTGTGTACCTTTAGCCTTCTTGGAAGGGGGGGGGGAGTTGCTATACTACTACACCTTGCTCACTTCTTTGGTCTCTTGATTCTGTTGATAGATTAAAGATTCATCCATAGTTTTATACCAAAATATTCAGCCTCTCCTTTGACAGGTCACATGCTGTGTTTATTTCTGAAAAGGAATTGTTTAATTCATCGTACTGTTACATCTTTGGCATGTGTACTTAGTAAATAATTTTCCACACTAATGTGCCGTAACTAAGATAAGTCTCATTCATAATCATTTGATGGTTGCTCTTCTGTCTAGTAAAGCAAAGTCTTCCACTTTCTACACTATGTCATGGGTAGCATTGTGCCCATGACTGATGATCTTTATTTTCTTGAATTGTCTGTGTGAGGGACTTGTGGCTAGCTCAAAAATACCTTTTTTTCACAACAGTGCATATAACTGTTTATTATGTTGATAAACAGCCATAATTTCATTGTGTTTCCCGGACACTGTAATCTTTCTAAGGGACCTTAATCACACTGCGTCCCTCAATCTTCTCCATACTCTGGATTACTTAAATATAAGCCTCCTGAAACCAATCAAATCAAAATTAACAAGTAAAATTTACATAATTTTGCTCATAAGGATCAATTAATATGTAGAGTTAATTTTATTGAGGTATTTCAGTCATATTTTTGTAATTAAATCTTATCGATATTGCTACGCATATTTACTATACATCTTAGCATATACAATTTTCTTGTTATTTGCTTCATTAACTAAAAATATTATTCAAACATGGTTGTACATTTGTATGTATTTTTTATATATAGGTATTTTCATTTCATATATTTGCTCTTAATTATTAGAAATTATATCGTGTTTCCGTATATGGTGTATTTGTGTTTACAATATAGCAGATTAATTTCTGTGGTCATTTGAAAAATGGAAAATGTTCCTCAGTTCAAATGAATTTTTATTTTCAAAGCATTCTTCACAAACCAGGAAAGAAATTATAATTTTGCGCACTTATACCAGAATATAAGTAAAATTTTTTTGATTTTTTATAACGGATTGGTTTTTTAAAAACATTTCTTGCAAGAGTTACATCTTATTGTGAAGATTATGAGCTTTTTGAGAGAGAGATAAAATTCTTATGTACCATTGTACGTACAAAAAATTATGTATAAATTTTTAAAAGTATAACTAGATGTAGATTTTAAACTTCTTGTTTTTGTTTGGACTATATTAGGTGTAAAATTTTTACCTGCTGAAAAAATTAAATAGTATTTTGAATAGTAAATTTGAATATATTTACAAAGTACAAATGTAAGCAGGCACAAAATAAAAGAGATGAAATTGTTTCAATGACATATAAAGATAACATCATAAATACATTCCCCATTTTTCATAATGCAAATGTTTACCAATAATTAGAAAAGATTGTTGTCAAAGATGACAGAATGTTCTAAAATGATACAAAACTGTTTTAAAAACATCTATCATTTCTAAAATAAAATTTCGAACTCTGGTAAGATTTCTGTAAAAATGCTGAAGAGCAAAATCGATATATCCCTATCCTTTTTTACCTTTATCTTATTTCAGACTTCCTGGTTGATAACAAGCTTCAAGTCTTTAATGTCGTCTCCTCTTAACTATCAAGGTTCTGCCCGGGTAACAAGTAATTGTGACTAATAACTTAAGTATAGTTAAGGCTGTATGGAGTCTTCTTAACTATATTATTAAGCTTATTTCTTACAGAAAGGTGAGTATGTCTGCGTTTTACATTATTTTATTTTAATTTTATTCAGGCTCATAGAAACAGCCAAGAAGAGTAAGATTGTAGGAATTTTTGAAATTTCTGATTGAAAATCATTGCAATTCTGGTTTTTGGTCGTGAGAGAAAACAAAATAAAGATGAAAACGTTTATTTGCATTGAAACTGCAGATTTTATATTAAGTTATCCTAAGTCTTGCATTCCTTCTATTATTATAAACTGAGTAAAATGACTGAAATGAAAATTCGCTTCAAATTGTTCGAAGTTTCATTGTAGGATGAATTTTTGAATTGGAAATTAAGTTGCGTAAAGTTATGAATCTTATGAAACATTTCTACACTTGAAGTTATTTTCATTTAGTATTGAGCTCGCTGAGTTTTATTAACATTTTTCTAATCGCATTTTTATCAATCTGCACGGTTCATGTAACCTTGAATAAAATTTGTTCCAAAGATGCATTGTAATTTAAATTTGTGCAACTTATGTGTAATAAAAATAAAGAATAATTATTATATGTTGCTTATTTTCTATGTCATTTACTGGCTCTCATACATTTACAGTTGGGATATTTTGCGTTGTATATTCTAATAAATTTTTAGTAATTAAAATGCACTAAAACATTAAATTTTACAGAAAATAGTTTTTAGAATTTTGATTAAACTGTATGAAAATTGAACATAAAATCTTTAGTTGTCAAGTATGATTTTGGTTCCAAGTTAAGAAGGCCAATTTGGAAATTTTAATTCTGCAAATGTAAATTATAAAAAGTGATCCTTGATGATACAAAATAATTCTTACAAGATGAAATTGAATGTATACTATCACATTTCAGTACACATATTTTGGAAATCATTCAAGTATTAAAGTTATTGGGAGCACATATTTGTCTGACTTTAACTATTAAATTTGAAATTATTGTAAGAAATTCAATAAATTATAATGAATAATATATCTTTATTTTCATTACAATAAATACACGATGCAATAAAGTGGTTATAATTATGTAGATTTCTTTTATCCTTTTGTCACTGCAATGAATTCTCACAGTAATGTAGAAATAACAATTTAATTTACATTCCGAAAACAAGAACTTAAAAAAAAAAAAGACAATCTAATTTTTGAAATGGATATTACTACAATTTAAGGATAATCTGAATTTCCCTTTTAAGGTATTAAATAGAAGTAAGCTTTAATTCTGAATAACATATGACCACAAAATTCTGTAATGGTTAACTGAATTTAGTTTTATGCATCCTGGGAGAGAGAAATAAAGGCTCATTGTTGAAATAGTAATTTGATTGAGAAATGGTCGCAGTCAACACCCTTAAGTTTTGGTTTTTAATTGTATATTCGTTCATATCTATAAAATGTTTTGCCGAGTTTGGAATCAGAACCATTTAGACACAAATGTAAATTTCTTCAACAAAATTAGATAGCACTAAAGGTTTTTTTCCTCCCGTCTTGGCGATTAATGTAAAGCTGTGCTTCTTAAGACTGGAGAAAATTTTTTAAGCTACTGTGAGGGGTATGTCCATTGGAGCCCGCTTTGCTTTGGAGAGAGCGTTAAAAGAGGAAGCGTAACCATGTACTTGGCTATATCATTACAGTACCTACTCGGATATTGCTTTATCTGATTGTAAATCAGTATTTAGGTAATCAGATCATAATGTAATTATTGTGCAGCATTAAAATAGAATATAGTTAAAAATATTTTTAAACTACTTGGTAACTTTTAAATATTTTAAGTGAAAAGGGAAAGTACCATTTCTTACTAGTCATTGTAACATTTTCTTTGCATTAACTGTCTTCGATGCTACATTTTTCCATTTTGGTAAGACAAAAATGTTTGGTTTCGTAACAAAGTTGGATTGAACTTTGGTCTCTTATCTTCAGAATAATGTTGGAACAGAGGAAATTACTTGGATGCCATGAATTTTTTATTGGATTATTTACTGATCTTATGTACAGAGTGATAATGGAAGTCCCTCTGCCAAAATGCTGTTAAAAAAAACGCTGGTGGAATGATTTCAAATTTGAACTGACTGGAAGAAGGGGGAAACAGTATGGGGAAAAAGTTTCAAAATGTAGCAATAGAAAGCACTGTAAGCGGCGTAACGAAAGGGGATTTGGCTACAAGTGGCATTTTGAATCATATTACGATAACTTTAGAATGAGTTGTACATTAAACCAACTGTATTGTTCCATGTGCGTGATTGTTTCGGTTTTTTGAAGTAAAAAAATGACTTAAGTCATTCTACAGTTGTTGCAGAGTTGGTGAAAATCCCACCAACTATGACAAGGTGGTATCACAGATGGGAAAAATCTGTTTTTAATTGTACTGTAGAAACCACATTAAAAGTAATGAAAACATCCCCCCCCCCTTATGCCATACTGTTTCCCTCTCAAGTGTATTCAGCTAAAATTTCAAGTCATTCTGACTAATGGTTCTTTTTGTACAGCACTTTGAAAGTGGGACTTTAATTATAATCACCCTGTATAAATTATTAAGCAGAGTCTGTTTATAGATATAATAATTAAAGTATAACTCTGTACGTAATTTCATATTGAAGTATTTGCATCACATTGAAGATGTTGCAGAATAAAAGAATTATGCGATAAAAAAAAATAAAATAGCATACGAAATCAAAATGCTTTAAAGTAATTAATGGGTTAGAATGAAGTTTACACGGTGCACATATATACCAGATAATGAAAACTATTCATAGGAATAATTTTAGAAATACCTTGAGACTTATTTGGAATCATTTTTCCACATTTGCCAACTCGCTAGATATGCCTTCAAATGTTGACATACAAATTAAATATATAGGAACTGATTACACATTAAAGATTTATCGGAAAACAATGTTTTTTTTGTAAGTTATTTACACACAGTGTCTGAAATTGTCATAGGTCAAAGAACTATTACATACATTCCAACGTTCCTTGGTATTAAACGAAACATATGTACAGAAAATATTAATAAATTAATCATTAAATTGTGTTGAATATAACATAGAACATATCATATAACTATACTTTTTAAAAAAAAAATTGCAAGTATTTGATTATCAGTGTATTACGTGCATCAAATGAAATGCAATGAACATAAACACTCTTATTTTAATAATATATTGCAATATAGTAATTCCTCTCAAGAGATATACTACAGTCGACACTCGTTAATTCAAAGTATAAGCTTAGCCCCTAGAAAAACTCTTGATATTTCTAAGTAATATCTGTGGCTTATAAAACTCTCGGCAATTCAAACACTATCTAGAGTCCTGTGGCAAACAGATTGCGAGATTTTTTTGTTTTGTATTGTCTTTTTGCATGTCTCCCCTGTAGCCTAGCCCCTTTGATGACCATCGGTCTGCTACCTCTTTGTTTCCTGGCTCCTCAGGCGAAAAGACATTTTTATTGCTTTCCTTCAAGTGGACAGTTTTGGCCACACCTTTATCAACCATCCATATCTTTCATTTAACACGTGGCCTTGCTACACATGTTTGGAAAGGATGGTCCACTATTGTGCAGAAGAGATGAATAGCATTGTGTTTTTTTACGTCATACTAACATGACAATTTATGGCTCATCTGTGTAACTTATAGCATGTGGCACCAAATAGGTATGGGCCGGACTGAAACATGCCTTACAGAACTGATGGTGTTTGGGATAGTATCTGAGGAAACTGGGTGCAAAATGATTTTATTTCCAATGAGGAATGGAAGAGATTTGGTGGGGTGTGAGAGTCCTGTTCGAGAATTACTACACAAGTGTATTCTTTTAATACAAGATTTTTAACTTTTGTATATAAAAATATAATATTTATACTGTATCATATGTACCTTTTAAAAATATTTAAAGTAATTTTATTCACGTGTACAATTATTGTTTTATTATATAGTTTAAAATTTAAATGCCATAGAAAATTTTGTATTTTGGGAGTTTTTTCTTATCCTCTTGATAATTCAAAGTTTTTTATTGGTCCCTTCAACTTCGAATTATCTAGAGTCGACTGTACATTACATTAATAGATACAAAACTAAATTAAGTTCATTATCGTTATTTTCTCAGTTATACTTGGAATAGTTATAAAAAGGGAAAATTGGAACAGAGTTTTTAAAACGAAAAATACCATTAAGTTCATGAACAATAACTCAATTGGTATCATACACAATTAAAACAAAGTTCCATTAAATAAGCTTAATAAAAAATATTTGTTGGTAATTCCATACATATATAACAGTAGTCTTCAAACTGTCAACTCATGGAACCCTAAGAAATATTGGGTAATAATACAAAATGGTCAGCATTTTTTTAAAATTTATAAAAATGAAATAAACATTTAAAAAAAAAGAGAATTTTCTGGGAAATAAAATATATACACTGTTTTAGTTAAAAAAAAAAAACATTTAAAAGTACAAGTTGGTCAAAAAGTCATCAATACTTTACTATACCTTTAAAAAAATCCACTCTTTTTTTTATACATAATTAACGTATTTACTCTTGAATCTCTCTCTATATAAGCCACACTAGTTTTCCTGTGTTAATGCTACTGAAAATCAGGTGCGGCTTAGAATCGAAGGAAACAGATTTGTTGAATGGGGAAAATTGAGTCCCCCCCCCTTTCAAAAGGAAAAATTTAACCATCCATTCTGGCCACTTGTATCCATGACTTATCCCCTTCTGCAGTTTATCTCCAATTTTCAGTCTGTCCTATACATTGTTTGCTCGTATTTAGGAAATTTTTTTGCCTACGCTTTTTGCTCAAAGATATCAGTAATAGCATTGAGATAAATTCACTATGGCGCAAAGTATGAAAAGGGAGGCAATTTTATATGCAGGGAAAAAAAACTGAAAAAGAGCAGCAGTCACTGAAAATTTGACACGGATGATGCAAATATATGTTGATGACGCAAGGAAAATATAATTTTTGCTTGTAAATGTTAAATAGCCTTTAATAATTCCTTTGATTCTTCTACAAAAGAAATTCTTAAAAAAAAAATGTTGCTAAACGAACGCGTTGAATGGCACAGAAGACGACATCGTGTGGGAAAATGGCGGCAGCGGCACCAATTCGAAGTTATCTGTGACAAATGATTTTTGAAAAGCATGATACTGATAATTAGAGTAATTATAGGTTCATGTATGCATTTGAAAGTTTTTTTAAAAACTTAAGGAATAAGTTATTAACTTCTAATTATTTCCATTAATTTTATCTAAAAAAATTTCTTATGTATCGGATATTGATGAGCCTTTTGCACAATTTTTTACTTCTCTTAAAACTTGTAAAGAATTGAAGGTGTTGCCTAGAATTGATGACATTTTTTCAGAAAAACACGAAAATTTAGGATGTGGCTTAGATTTGAGTAAATACGGTGGTACCTCCATTATTTAAGCTTTTGTCAAGTCTCAATGTCCTACAAAATATCATCCAGTGTTTGATAATAGTTCTTGGGTTGCTACTTTCACCTCGTCAACAGTGTGGTATCATCGCTTTAAACTTTTTTAATGGAATCAAAAACTTGGAAGGCACAAAGTGACAAGGAGAGTGTGATCCTATACTTCCTATTTAAAAGTTCACACATTTATTTTACTGCATGAAATCTCTTTATGCAAAAAGCATAAAAAGTACAATAAAAAATAAATTTTTTGAAAATTGTTGTAAGAGATTAATTGTGAAAAGGTAAGAAGTAATCATACAATTTAATAAAAAATTAATTCATTGTATTAGAAATGTAAAAATATATTTAAAAATGATTATCAGTATGATATATTATCCCAACACTGATATGATAATTAAAAAAAATGTTTAATAACAAAATTCTAAAAGTTAAATTTAGGGATTTTTTTTTCTGTTTGACATGTTTCTGAAAAATTTAACTAATAAAATATAATTTAGTATTTAATTTATATCATGTTGTAGATTATTTGTTTGAATTTCACACATACTTAGAAGTCAATATTTATATTGTCATTTTCTACACGTTTTCCCCCAATCTCAATATCGTTATAAACTGAAGTGCCACTGAATTGGGGATAGCAAGGGCTGTGCAAATTGTGCATCATTTATGCGCAGGTGAGGGTGTTGTGGTAACTGCATATATAAGCACGTACTATGGTTATTCTGAATCACCAGTATGGGATAACTGCATGATTTAGATGCCTTTGATTGCAGACAAATTGTAGGTGCATGGGTCATTCAATTTCTGAAATTGTCAGACAGCTAGGATTTTTAAGGTTGACAGTCAAGAGTATACCAAGAATACATAGATGGTGGACAAAAAACTAGCAATAGGGCAAACTGCAAAGGACAATTAGCCTTGACAGCGCATGGTGAGAGATGGCTCAAGCATATCGTAAACAGCCAGTGAAACCAAACCTTAGCTCAAATTACCACTCAGTTGAATGACGACACCAGTTGTACAGTCAGTAAACAGACTGTACAACGCTCCTTCACCGTATGGGTTTTGAGAGCTGTTGACGTACGAGAGTACCATTGCTCGATGCTCGCCATCAGGCTGCATGTCGACTGGGCAAGAGAGCACAGAGACTGGAAACAAATAGCATGGAGTTATGAGTTTCGATTTCTGCTACTTAACGCCGATGGGAGGCTGAGAATATGGCATCAGGCTCATAAAGCCAGGGATCCTGCATGCCAGGGTGGAACTGTACAAGGACATGGTGGCTCAATCATGGTTTGGAGTGTTGTTTTTTTGTGACATTGTTTGGGAATTAAGTCCATGTACCAACCTCCCTCAATGCAATTCAGTACACAGAGTTGCTGAGTGATCACCTCCATCCATTTATGCTGTTCTGTAACACTGGTGCATATATGTTACACCTGCCACGAAAAGGTTCTTAATCACAATGCAAGTTTGAATTAAAATGTGTACCTTCAAAATAATTGTATTAGTAGCTTTTGTTGAGGGTTCCTCTCTTTCCTTCCAAAGTAACAGATTTTAATCTGTGATACAGCTAAACCTCCTATAATTTTACATTAAAAAATTTGCAATATAATTCTTTTCAGCTAATGTTTTGGATAATATAAGCAGCTATGAGTACAGTTGAAGAAAAGCTTCTTTCATAATGGGAACAACTCTTTTACTAGTACTTTACCTGTTAAAAATGTATTGTGTACAGTAAAAAGAAATACAAACAGATCTAAAACTACCAAAAGTCATTTGTTGACAGAACAAGGCCAGTTGAAAGTTCTCAATTAAACATAACAATGAGGAATAAAAAGGAAACAATGTCATGCTAAAACAAATTTAGTACTTAACTTGAAATGATAATGAATTTGATTTTTTAAACAGAACAATCATAACACCATAAAAGGCATTTTTTTTAAGAATTGAAATCTCAATTTTTGTGTTGAATTAGCATCTCCTATAATGCAATAATTTCAAGGAATATATACATCATATTGTAGGAGTTATCTGTATTAAATAAGGTTTCAAAGAAAACTGTTTAGATGTATTTGTAGTCAGTATATAGAAGTACATTGAAAATTCATTCATACCATACAATTTATTACACCAAATATTTATACAAAAATATAAGCTACAAATCATACTTTGTACAATCATTAGCTTTTTGTAACACACAATAAAAATTATTCAAATAGAGGATCACTACTCAAAAATGTCCGTTTTCTTGCTGTATTTGTAAACTGATGTAATGCCCATTCAACATCAGATCTGTAATATTCATCTATGGTTCCACGTTTAATAGCATATACTATAAAAAAATTTATCTCCAATTAATATACAGAATACAATTTAAATACTAATAAGTCTCTAAAACTTGATAAATTGGGTATTATATAGTATTACTTTATACATGATACATAAATTGATTTAATTATAAATAACATTTGAATAATTTCTTTCACAAAATAACAATTTTTTAATAAAAAAAAAAGTATAATTTGATGCATACATTCAATAGTATATTTAAAAGTTCCATAACTTAGAAATTAAATGTTACTACATCATATATTTAAAATAAGCTGCTGTTTGTAAAAAATGCTACACCATGAAGGAGTCATCAGAATTGAATTAAATGTAATACAAAAACGATTTGTATTGGTACAAATTAAAAGCAGTATTCGTCAGGAAAGACAACTTGTTGCCAATCAGCCCGCCAGGTTCTGTGTTCATGAGCCCATTGCAGACAGCTGTTGATGATTTGCTGTGAGAAGGATCCTGTAATAAGTAATCTTTGCACAAAGTCAATATTAATACATCAGTAAAAGTAGACCAATGTGCTGTCAACTGCCTGGATGAAGCTGTACGATCATTCACTGCCATGCAGACCAGGTGTCTATTGTGCTATGATGTCACCTTCCATCGTGCAGTTTTTCGAGTTGTCTGGTGCTTGTTGGTCTACTGCTATCAAACATGTATCACAGTGGAACTGTTCTGCAACACACAAGCAGCTATTGTGCAGCAGAAAAATCCTCCTTCTCGAAGGTGGATGATTTCCCACCATTTAAACTCTGCAAGTTGTTGAAATTTCATCCTATTTCATCAAGGAAGCATACTAAGGCCCCACTAAATGTTCACTACTAACAAGTAACCATTCACGATTTTCAACGTGCCGCTACCGGCCTCTTATTTATATGCTTTCAGCATCGGTTTTGAAAGCCCTGCTAACACCATGCATATGTGGTGGCTCTGAAAACTTTACTGCTTTGTATAACATCCTATAATTAAAAATTTCCTGTAAATTTCATTTCATTCTGATCATTCCTTCATGGTGTTGCATTTTTTAGAAAAAAGCAGTTTACAATATAACCAAGGATTTTAATTATATTTTTCCAAAAATTCTGTTAATTTAATAAATTTTAATAAAATTATATTAAAAAAAGGTATTAACTATCATATTTATAAGAAACACTACTAATTTGGTTGGAAATATTCACTCAATAAATGAAGAGCTAATTTTAAGAATCAAAGACTTACATTTCAATACAAAGCGAGGTCCTAACTCAACAAGTTGTATTTCTCCTCTTTCATCATTAAAATGTGTGTGATGCCTTTTTACAAAAGAAAAATTACATTCAGTTAAAAATGAAGCATGAAGGCTACAATATGTAATAAATCATACATAAATTAAGCAAGTATATTGCATGAAATTATTTAACATATATAATTTTTAACTCTGGCATTCTTTTTCATTCAGTTAAAATTATCGGTATTAATATTCATTTTTCAGAATGTACAAAAAATGTCTTTTCAATTCACACTCTTGCGATTAAAAAAAAAAGGGACAGTATAAGCATTTTTTTTATAAAAAAAAAGATTGCCAATTTCAGCCAAGTCGGATACTTAATTTTCATTAGATAGCTTAATGCATTCATAAATTATTTTTCTAAGGTGTGTCTGATCAGATTAAACTACTGTACCCCATGTATTCATTAATTTTCAAATTCATGTGTTAAATGCTCTACGTCTGCAGAAAGTATGTATTTTTCCTTTTAAGGGTATTTGGGCAGTTTATTTTCTGTCGTATTCTCAAGCAAACATTATATACAAGTGCAGTACAATATTTTCTGACGAACACTCTTACTTATTCTTTTTCATCCCATTCTAAATAACCCACCATATTCACAACCTTGACCACCTTTCGGTCCACATCAGGTAAAGTTTTCGAGACTCAACTGTATTATCTTAACCATTAAAAATCAGCAGTACACACACTGTATCAAATTTTCTGTCACTCATTGTTGGTGATATGAATGTCGTACCAAGGTTCTAGAGCAGGCATGTCAAACATGCAACCCGCCAGTACATAGCTTGCGGCCCGCGAAGACATTTTACAAAATCACGGTTTTTAAGGATTTTTTAATTTTAAAATTCACATTTCCGTTAAACTTTTAAAAATTTACAGCATATTACCTATTATCTTTTCTTGTTTTTTTAAAAAAAATCCTATTTAATTATAAAAATAGCCTTTAAATGCAAATTATTTTTAATATTTTATTAAATTTTTTCTCATTTTATTTCACTACAATAAATCCTTTTTTATTAAAATTCTAAATGCATTTACGAATATTATTTGTTCGCATTACGATTCATCATGTGGGAGGCTTTTATTTCTTTTTGAAGAGTCTAATCAGCGAGAGACGAATAGCGTGACGTCAGAAGCAGTTGAAGTATTCTTTTTTTTTTTTTAAATTTAAAAACCCTAAGATTGTGTGCCAAGACAAAATGTAGTGCTTACTCAATAGTTTGTTAAGGCAAGTGGATTTTGGTTTTCAGTCATATTAAACTAAAAAGTTATTTAATAAAAACATAATCAAACTTAAGAACAGAGTAAGAAAATGTCAACTGACGATGAGCATTGTAATTTTCAAGAAAAATGGGAACTGCAATATTTTTATACCCAAAGCAAGAATAAAACATTTTGCCTGACTTAGAAACATTGTAATTCGGTTGCTAAGGAATATAATTTTAAAAGGCATATGACACAAATCTAAAAACAAACTGTCACAAATATGTTGTGAAACTTTGTGAAGACGAGTTGTTGGAATTGAAATCAACTCTTAAAAAAAGGAAAAAATGTATTCACTATATTTGATGAAAGAGGAAGTGAGAGGGAATATTAACTTCGCACTGTTCAGCTACTTGAGGGTGTCTGGCGATGGACCATGGTTAAGTGACGAGGTCGGCATATGGACTGGCACCCCGTCTCCTAACTTCCACACCATAACAATGGGAGGATGTTTTAACCTCAACATATTTAACGTGCATCTGCTTCATTGGCACAAGGCTCAAACTCATATGACTCGAGTTCGTTACCTTGTGCGACTGCTATGCTACCGCAATCACCCAAGTTTGTTGAAGACAATACAACTGCAGTAAAAACTAGTTATATATTATTACTTTTTTAATCGTAAGCACAAATAGAAACCATTTACTAAAGAAGAATTTATTAGTGAATACTTAATTTAAGAGGAGGAATTTCCGTATTTACTCGAATCTAAGCGGCACTTTTTTCCAATATTAATGCTGCTGAAAATCGGGTGCGGCTTAGAATCGAAGGGAAAGAAATTTTTTGGATAGGGTATTTAAAGCAATTACGGGGGCATGCAAGCGATTAAAAGTTAATAATACTGATAAAATAAATAATTATTCGTTTCTCATTAGTTCTTATTTTAAATTTATTTTAATTTCGTAAAATTTGATATCGATAAATCCTCTTACACTATTTTTCATTTTTCACAAAAATTTGTTGAGAATTTGGGGTGCAGTTAGAATTGATGGTGGTTTAGATTCTTAAAAAACGGTATTAGGTCCAGCATAAACAAAAAAATTTACATGTATAAGTTTAAGTCGAAATTCTGTAACCAGCAAAGGTGGTGAAATAGTCGTAAACTGAGTCAATTCGAGTCCTGTACTGTGCATAATACATATTTTTGATGCATTTAAAGAAGTTTTGAGACAAAGTGTACCTTGGAAAAAAAGTTGGTTTGTCTTGCAACGGATAGCGCACCTACCGTGACCAGTATTACTAAAGGAGCAGCGATATTAAAAGAAACAAGCAAACAACATGGTAATTTTATAGCAAGTACTGTTCTTGGATATATTGGACATATTTTAAAGTAGTTAGTAAAATTGTAACTATATTCCAGCATGTAGACTTTAGCACCGTCGATTTGCTTCATTTCTGGAAGATATAGAATGTGAATGTATCTCAGTCAACCATATTATTCGAAAGTTCAATGGATTTCAAGTCAAAGTGTTAAAACGATTTTTTAACTTTCTGGATAAAATTATTTTTTTGGTGCTGAGTTAACAGATGAAAAAATATGAAAGAAGAAAAAGATATTGAATTAAAAGATGAGAAAAGATAAAAGAAGAAAAAGATGTGCTGAATAAAAGATGAGAAAAGATGAAAGAAGAAAAAGATTCTGAATTAGAAGATTAAGTATCAAATGAGAAAACCCCTGGTTTTCTCAGTTGATCTTACAAGTCAACTTAAGTTTCAAGGCAAAAATCCTTTTGTTACAATGCTATTTGATATTAACGCTTTCAAACAACAATTATTACATACATAAAGAGAAAACTTCACACTTTGAAAGCTTTCAAAATTTATTGATTAAATCACTTAAATCAAAATTTACAGAATATTCTCACCAAAGTAAATTATTAACTTCACATCTATCTATCGATATTGAAACTGTTGATGAAAACTTACAAATGGAATTAATTGAAATCTATTGTGATTTTTTGCTGAAGCAAAAATGTTTGTAAGTTGAAACTCTAGATTTGTTTGCATATTCATCTGTAGATCGGTTTCTTAAAATGTTATCATTTGTTACAAGTAAAATGAATGGCTATGTTTGGATGCATTTATTTATGCGAGAAGCTTTTTCTTTAAACAAAAATTCTGAAAGGTCAAGATTAAATGATAAACATTTATCATCATTTTTTAAAAATTACCCCCATCAGCTCAATACATTCAACCAAGTTTTGACGACTTGCTTTGAGACAAAACAAACGATGTTAAATATCTTATAAAAGAAATATTAAATTGTATTTCGTATTACAACTTTTATTTTTTGTTTTTTTAATAAAACAATATAAAACATATATAGTTTAAAAAATAAAAGGAAACATTAAACAATTATGTATGTATAATATGTAATACATTGATTTTTATAAATAAGAATATAATCATTCTAAAAAACCTGTTTAATTAATTTTTTGAACATTGAAAACATGCGGCCCTCAACTTAATATAAAATAGTTCATGTGGCCCGTGATATCAAATGAGTTTGACATGCCTGTTCTAGAGAGTTCTCCTCCGCTTTTTCTAGCACATCCTTTTACGATTTTCCCTGACCCTTTTTTGATTTAGCTTCTATTGTCTGTAAATGGGTGGGGTTATTTTTTGCTAACATTATGTACATTATTTATCATTGGCAATGTTTAGAAACAAGTTTTGACTTTTTTAAAACAAAACAAAAATATACTTCATTTGATGTCTTTACGTTGTCTGTGAGCAACAAATTTTTCTTTTCTCTGGCTGTTTCTTCTATTTTTTAGAATGCCCCAAAAATATCTCACACAAATAGACATTGCGAATTTGATGAAAGATTTAGATGAAGAAAATTTTGATGATATGATAGTGATTCAGAGTATGAAGATGAATTCAAAAATAGTATTTTCGAAAGTAATGAGGTTGATTTAGATGCATCAGCTAATTTTGATGAGAAAGTCGAAAGCTTATTCTCAAGGAAAGAGACAGAAGGCTTGGAAGCGATAAATGTAATGCCATTTTCTCGTAAATTTGGATTGAAAGTTGATGCTAGCAATTTTAAAACTGCAGATGATTTTTTTAAACTGATGTTAACAGATGAAATTTTATCAGTTCTGGTTGAAGAAACTAATAGGTATGAATCTGATGTACTTAATCTTCATGGAGAAACATCTGACAAAAGAAAGCATGCCAAATCAACCAATAAAAATGAAATTTTAAAATTTCTTGGTTTAATTTTACTGATGGGACACATCGAAAAAGATAGCATACAGAGTTATTGGACAGCTAATAATCTGATAGAAACTCCAATTTTCAGGGAAGCGATGCCCTGAAATTGTTTCCTAATGATTTTAAAATTCTTACACTTTTCCGACAAAAGTTTAAAAGAAAGCAGAGATTCTCCAACTTATGACAAACAGTGAAAAATACGAAATTTTTTTGATTGTTTTAACAGAACATTTAAAGAAGTGTATGATCCCACAGAAAATATTTCTTTCGATGAAGTTATCATTAAATTTAAAGGAAGAATATTATTTAAACAATACTCTCCAAAAAATGCAAACTGTGGGATTTGAAAATGTACAAAATTGCAGATGCCACTGGCTATACTTATGATATGAGAGTTTGTTTAGGTAAAGATAAAAAAGAAAACCTTTCAACATCTGCTTTCTATAACGTTGTAAATACAATGACAGAATGCATAAAAGGTAAAGGCCCTAAAGTGTTTATGGATAATTTCTTTTCCTGGCTGGAACTTTTTCAAGACCTTTTAAAAGAAAAAATGATTAACTCCTGTGGAATTGTACAATCCAATAGAAAACATTTTCCAAAGAATCTGGTTCCTTGTAAAATGAAAGAAGGCGATCTTGCTGTGAAATTTTGAAATGGAATGACAGCAAGGTGTTGGAAAGATAAGAGGCAGGTATATATGCTGACCAATATGCACAGCCCCCAAAATGAATTTATCTTGGAAGAACACAAAAGATTTTAAAAAAAATCTGATAGTGATGCTTCTGAATGCAAAAAAGACAAATTAACAACTACCAAGCCAAAAATTAAGGCAGATTACAACAAGCATATGGGACAAAAAAAATTATTCTTTAGCCTGATTGATATTGCTGTTCTGAATGCTTTTCTAATATTTAAATCATGCCAAACTTCGTCAAAATTCAGTTTAAAAGAATTTAGAATGAATTTAATTATATCTCTAATAGGAAAAATAAATCATAAAAATGCAAAGTCTTCAGTAACAAAAAAAGTTAAAACAAATGATAATACATTTTCTCATTGGCCATTTGATGAAAAGAAAAGAAGGCGTTTATTGTGTGAAAAAATATACAAAAAAGAGTCACTATAACCAGTAAGACATGCAATGTGGCTCTTTGTATTGACCAGAATTGCTTTGAAGATTATCACACAATTTATTTAAAAATCTCTTAACACATAAACCAATAAAAAACAAAAGACCACAATTCAAAATATTAAAACTGATACATATTTTATATATATATATATAAAAAGGATCTTTAAAAGCCAAAAATTTCAAAAAGTAGAACTGACTTTCACAAACAGATATTTCAAAAGCATTGCTTACTTTCTCTTAGGAACAAAAAAGTATTGTAAAATAAAATTAAAAACAAATTAATAAATTTTTTTCAAGATTTATAAAACCGGCTGTTAAATCTGTCGAGGTTTGAAGTCCTCATGTTGGTGTGGTGTGGAAGTTTGGTGTGAGGGTCAGATTTCTAAGGTCTATCCCCAGTAGCCTTTATATTGCTTTAGAATGCGATGTTATTAAAAAATCAAATCAAATTGATTGCAAAATATTTGGCATACATTATTTTTTTGTGCCCTAAACGGGCATTAATTAGGAAAGTAAAATGTTTAGAAAAATGTCCTCCTACATATTGTTCTTTAAAGTTTTTACATATTTCGTTGAACAATTTTGAAAATTTGAGGAGTTATTTTTTATTACATGGTTTCATTATTGTAGTTAAATATGTTGAAAACTGTACATAAACTGTTTTTTTTGGAGTGAAGTAAAATGTTTAGAATATAATAATGTTCTACTCATTTTTAACATTTTTTCCTTCTGTTGGAAATATTGTTAAATAATTTTAAAACATGGGGTGGATATTCTTATAACATGATTTTCATTATTGAAGTTAATATATAAGCTGCAATAATTATCCTGAAGGTAGAATGCGTACACTTAATCTTAACATATGTTTAATTGGTTGTACAACACGCTACTTTATGTGACTACCTACTTACATATATTACAATATATATATATGCAAACATCAGAATTATTGTGAGTTTATAATTAAACATTGTACTCTGAGAGGGTGTTATCATAAAGCTCTGATTATAGAAGTCATGAATTAAATATTCAGCGTAAATATTTTAACGTTTTTCTAGAGCAAATATTTTAGTAATAAGATATGATTGACAACCTTTTAAAATAATTTACGTAATACACAACTCTAATGATATCTTAGTATTTAATGCTAAATGACTATTTGCTGTTTTTTGGAACATGAAATTATTTTACAAAATTGTGAACAAAAGTTTAAAAAAAATTTTACCAAACAAATAATTATTAGGTAAAGCCCTTTTTAAAACTTTATAATAATTTTCTTATACTGAAGCAATGAATACAATAAAAACCTTGCTTTATAGTAAATTATTTTAAGCAATCAGAAAATCCTGAAAAAATTACGATTGAAAGAAATATAAGTAATAAATATAATCATTTTATTCATGTGTGATGATTACTGTAGAACATGTCGTTCATATAACTTCTACTCTCTTAGTACTTCTGAAATGCTGTTCATCAAACTTTAGGAAATCTCTTTTAATTTCAGAATTTACTTAAAAAAGACAGGCAACAATAACAAAATATGCATTTGCCTGCCATTCAATTATAAATTGGAACCCTGAGTTAAGAAAAAAATATTTTGATATAATAATGCACCATATATATTGCGATTTTCCTTACTCATGAAAGATCGCTGACTAAAAATTGGCAACCCTTCACTCTTCCCTTTGTAAAGCGGAAACTTTAACCGTACCACATGGGGTGAAAATGTCAAACAGGACCTTCAAACGGGGGAAAGAAATTCCCTGCTCAAACCCAAAAGTGCCGAATGGAAGGGAAAGTTTGCCTCAGCTAATGTCAAGCTCTAAAGCTGGTTCAAATTACTTGATGGTGATTACTCTAATTTGTAGATGCAAAAGTTTTTGTAATTCTAGCAAAGGTATTCTAATATTTAAATTTAAAAAAAAATTAATTTCAACTAAACTAATCAAAAATACATAACAATTCTAAAATTTGTAGCAAAATGCAATTTTATTACATCATTAATAAGTTAAAGATAGCTCTTTCCCTCCTAAATAACATATTTCTTTTAGAAAAACCAGCATTAATTATAGCATGCTCCTTTGAATCCTTAAAATAATCTGAACTGTCAAAGACATTTTTCTTAATGTTTAATATTAAAAATAAAATAGATACGCATTTGAACAAAAAAATAATAAATGCACATAAATTATTGAAAGAAGAATTAAAACAATTCAAATTGCATGTTATAATCTCTCTTCTAGTAGTTTAACAAAACAAATATCAAACTATTCAGTTAATAATTTTAAAAAAATCATGATTAAATTATTTCATTCAATAAAGGTTACATATTCCAATAAGTAAATTTTCATACATAAATATTTCTTTATAAGTTAATTCACTCACCTAAACAAAATCCAATCATCACAGTTTAAGAAAGCTACTAAACGCTTACTTTCTTCTTTTGGAACAGGAAATAAATGTTTTAAAATACTTACAACCTGAAATGATAAAAAATTTAAACCATGAAAAAAATTTCTAAACAGTAATTGGCACCAAAAAGTGAAAGCTTTTAAAAATCAGATTTATAAATTAAACATATATAATTAAAATATATATCATGCAAAATGGAGCAAAAAAAAAAAATATTAATGCATTAATGAGTAGGAAAACTCACACTTCATTTCTCCTTATATTATAAAAATTCCTATTTAATAAGCACTTCTTTAATATACTGGATGTTTGCTTAAACTTATCTAGAAAACTTGTGTTAGAAGAAAGTTTTATTGAATAAAGGCAAAAATGAAAAATAAGGTATGTTGTCATATAAAAAAGTATAATTCTGATAACTAAGGAAAGAAACATAAAAGACAAAAAAATTATTATAAATACCAAAAGTTTTAAATTTTATGATAAATTTTGAATTATAACTGATAAATAAATACAAAGGCATAAAAGTTGCTATAAGGACAAGAAAGATAAGTTCTTTTGATAAAATACTCAGAATGTATGTTGACAAATTATATTAACCAATCATGCTTTATAAATTTTTTTTCATTAAAATTTTTTTTTATAAGATACTTTTTAAAGTTTAAATTTTGTTAGCAAGTTAAAAAAAAAATCCATGTTACAAAAATAAATAATTCATGAATGTATACGAGCTAAACTTGTAACAAATACATTATTTAAGTAAAATATTAATAATTTTCCCATTAAAAAAAACTTACTCTATTTCCAAGTTTGCTTTTAAAGTTGTAAAAAGCCAGATGGGGAAATTCTTGAGGCATTGCACCAATATTAGGAATATCATGCCTCAAAACAGTGTCACTAATGGAAAAACGTGCAGTTGGTCCAAATGGTAGATGACAAATGGTTATGCCATCTAAAAGATGAATATTTTATAATTAATAAGCAAGATAAATATTTTTTATAGTTTTGTGTAATTATGTTTCTGACAAACAATTGAAACTAAACAAAGTGTTTATCTCCCCAAACACAAATAAATTTCTTTGGAAATATATATATTTTCCAAGAGAGATGCCACACAAAAAATTAAGAATTAACTTACTGAAACTAGGCATTTCCAAAAATATAATTACATTATTTAACAAGTGAATTACTATATGATACAATAGAATCCATTGCATTAGAACTTTAAAAGTTACATAACAGCATCATCTATATAAGAATTTTCTTTTTAAAAGATATAATGAATTTTTCATTTTAGAAAAGTTATTCTCTAATATCAAAATCAAAATTTCAACAATTTCAAAAAGTACAGGAATAATTGGCTGCAAAATTGTACTTATTAGGATAGATAAATAAGTAACTAAACTGAATAGTTTTTTTTAAATTCAAAGCTTTGAAATAAATTTTTTAAAATTTCTATTAATTAAATTAACATTACATTAGGAGAAAAATATTTCTATCATTAAAGATACGACATCCTGCAAGAATTCCAACCAATCCTATCTATCCAGTAGCAATTAATCTCTATTTAAATCAAAGCACAAGAGTGAGAGCCAGACTTCATTATTACATGTGGTGGCAGTCATGTTTTGTTTTAATTTATCTTTAGAACATTGAGGTCCAGCAAAATAAAAGGCTGTTATTCTATTATTGCAGCCTTATTATTTGAATGTGTAGTGGTATCATCTACATAAGCCAGTAACAACCTCCATACTAAAGTGATTATTTTGGTATAGTGGTTAAGTTACTCAGTTTTGGATCCAAGGTCTCGGGGTTCTATCCTCCGGATAAGTGCGCCATTTCATTGGTGACCCGTGGCTAAACTAAGAAAAAGGCAACCTTCTGAACTGTCATGGTGCCATCTACCTGCAAAAAGGGCATCCAATAACTTGTCAAAAAAATTCACTTGACGCAACCAACTCGTCATTGATGCAGCTAACAAAGTCGTCTAACTCACTTGACGCAACTCCTCCAATTCACACCAACTGACCACTCACAACAACACACAATATCATTCGCCCACCTAACCACCAACTCACTGGTAGGGGAGTGTGTAGCGGTATCATATATTTTTTCTAGTAACAACCTCCGTACTAAAGTGATCATTTCGGTATAGTGGTTAAGTTACTAAGTTTCGGATCCAAAGGTCCAGTTTCTATCCTCTGGATAAGCACGCCACTTCAAATGAGTCATCATAATGGATCTAAGCTGCCCACAGTGGTGACCTGCACTGTACACTTACTGATAAGATTTATTATACATATGCCCTTTGAGAAGTGAGTTTTCTTTCATTAGATGTCATTATTTTATGTCAGTTTTATAATTATTTGATTGAGCTAACACAATGGACTGAAAGAATTTGAATTCAAAACATCGAAATTTATACTTTCCTTATTATAAGCAAAAATAAATAATTAAAAATAGTACATAAAAATAAGAAATAAACAATTACTAAGAATAAGAAAATACATTAAGCATTAACTTATAAACAAAACATTAAACAAAATTACTAAACAGATAAGAACATTACAAACCAGGTTCTCCTCTTGTCTCTTCTAACAAAATAAAATCTGTTACACCATTCGCTTTGCAAGCTTCCATCAGTGTTTTAAAATTATAATTTCCTCTATTTAATCGCTGGGAATTCGGAAAGATAAGTCGAAGTTCCTACAAAAATTTTGAAAACTACTGATTTAATGAAATTTAACAAATAATACAAATAAAATGAAAGTTCTGTTTACTCTTACTCTTTTAAATATATATTGGTATGGTTATTTTTTAAAATTATCAGAAGAAATTGCATAATATGCTAAGCAAATACTAAGTTATATTGCAAAATATTAACTAGATAAAGAGAAATTAGCAATTATAAATCTGAAAAAGTTAACAGTGTTACTTATTTGGGAACTAAGATAAATAATAAAACTAAGCCGGGCCCAGAAGTTTATAAAAAAAATAATTGTTGCAAATAGATGTTTTTATGCCTTGAAGAGTTATTTAAAATCTGGTTTTCTCAAATTAAGAACTTAATTGCTTCTTTACAAAAGTCTTAAAAAATCTGTCCTGACTTATGCATCAGACTTGGCCATTGATTTTATGTGATAAGGAAGCTTTGGGAATTTGTGAGAGAAAGATCTAATGCTGTATTCTTGATGGGATCCAAGTGAATGGATCATGGAGAAGAAGATCTACTTTAAAACTCTACAAAAAATCTGATATTATAAAATTTATCAAATTACAGAGACTTAAATGGGCTGGTCATTGGCTAGAATGAATGAAAATCATTGCTGCAAAGAAATCTTTCTGGCAAAGTCCATGGAAAACAGATATCGAGGAAGACCCACGTTAAGATGGATTAATTGAGTCAAAAAAGACCTAAATATCTTAAAGGTCAAAAATTGGAAAAGAGTCGCCAAAAGTAGAGATGCCTGGAGAAAACTTATGGGAAGGCCAGGGCCCACCCAGGGCTGTTGAGCCATTGAAGAACTAGATAAAAATAACCTTAATTTTTACATTTCATAATCATTCTTATAAAAAGATTTTTAAAAAAATTACAAAAAATTTGACTTGCTTTGAAATTTATGTTAAATATATATGCACAAACTTCAATTAATTTATTTCTATTTTCTTTTTATATATATTTCATGATAGAACATGACTAATTGCCTTATTATTGAAAAAAAAAGAAAAGATTACTTTAGCAAACTGTTTCAGCTTCACACTTGGATCACGACTTGTTGTTATAACAATTTTTGGATCTTCCACAAGAGCATAGCGATATTCATCATCTATTTCAGAAGTCTCATCTACAGGAACACAAAGGTTTTAGCACATTCAAAAATATATTTTAAAATAACAATATCTTCAAACTAGGGATTGTAATACCGGTATGCTGAATACTGGTATTTTGTGCCATTTGTACAGTTTCGAAATACCAGTACTCACAAGTTTACATACCGGTTTTTCGGTATATACAAGAAACTTTTAAAATTGTTTCTTATATGTTCAGGGATCGCCACATTACAAAATATTATATGTCTTTGTGTTTATGTTATAGTGTTAAATGTTGCTCCATGATTAAAATATATTATAAATGAAATAATTTTATGTCCATTTCAGAAGGCAAAGATATTAAACATCTTTATTCCGTTCATTCTGTTGTTCTTATTTTTATTTTTCCTAGCTGGTTCTACAGCTCTAAAGCAACTGATTAAATTTATCGTCTGATTTTTTTCCATTGCCAGAAACAACGTGATAAAAGACTATTAATCTGAACTTAAAAATATAGAGATATATAAATAATTTCTCTGACAAAAAGAGCTAAATACACTACTCCTAACTAAATTCTTGTTGAAAGAGGAATAACGTATCCAAGCTCATCTGCCTTCCTTCATCCATCAACACCTTTTACTAAAATGGTTCCCTAACGGGCGAAATTAATTATCTGAATCCCATCCAAGGTCAAAACTGTCCTATTGCAGCTCAGAGAGATACTGCACTTGTGCAGGATTCGTAGTCTGATATTTGTATTTGAGAAACCAAGGTTGTACTTGTGAAGAAAATGCATAATCTTTCGATATTTTCTAAAATGTTGAGTTTGTTATTTACATTGTATCATACTTTAGGGTTCAAAATGTTTTTCAGATTCATTAAATATATATATATACTCATAAATATCAATACATGATAATCAATAAGAATAACTTTAAAGAACACAAGAAAATCAGTTGATAATACTTTGGTTTGGTTTCATTATTTATATGATGAAAAGAATATGATGGCACAATATAAAAAATGTACTAAAATTAACAATAAAAGAGACTAACCAAATCAAATTTGATCAAGTTTATTGTAAATTTTCTTAAAATCTTTAACCCACAAACCAATTAACATTTAAAAGAATTCGGTATAATTATCGCAGATGATGATGATAGCAATGTCAATAGTGAAAAGGAACTATATCATGAACTAAAATTAGAATTAGCGATAACTAAAAAAAATTTCAACAAACTAAAATAAAGTACAGAAATCACCCATATCCAAAATTATCGATTTATTTGAAGATGAGGGATTTAGAGGTAAACACTTGAAAAAAGTATATCGCGCGTTGCTAAAAGTACCATTAACTAGCGTAGATGCCGAAAGAGTGTTTTCAACACAGCTGGTAATTTTTGCACAAAATTATGTTACAGGTTTAATGACAGTACAATTGATGCATTATGTTTTTAAAAACACACTTCAAACATTTAATGTTTAAAACATTAAGAACATTTCAATAATTTGTAACAGTACCACAGAATAAAGTGATATTTGCACTCTTTTGTGATTCTTTACATACTGCTATAATTTATAAGTTAAAAATTATTGCTTGTGATATTCACACTCTCTAATAAAACTGGCAAGTAAAAATAAGAAAAAAACACCAGTGATCTCTTTCTTTTTTCTAAAATTTCTAACACGGGTATTAAAACTGGTATCCCTGTATTAAGTTCTAAGAAATACTGAATACCGGTATTGAACTTTTGGTCCGATATTGCAATCCCTACTTCAAACCCTGTAAATATATTTTAACTAAATAAAAAAGAAAGCTGTCCTTTTTATTTGATAAAGAACAAAAAGGTTATCTTAAATCTATATTTACATGCTTTAGATATTAAATGCAATGCAGTATTGAGAATTATTTCATATCTTAATATTGTCAGATAAAGTAAACAATCAATAAGAATATTTGGTACTTTTCTGTTTTACTGGTGCATATCTCACCAAGTAGGCTTAATTGGTGACAACACACAACATATACATAAAAAAAATTGCTAATTTAATACTAGTTCACTTTGTTTTTTTTAACCCATTTTTGATATGTAAAAAACATCACTGATAAGAAAAGACCAGAATTTGTTTTGAAAATATGGTGATAAAAGGTTATCAGTGAGAATATTCTGTCTGGCGCTGGTTGTATCATTTTTGGCAACTTTATCACTTGCGTTGGCAAAATGGAAAAGTACCAAATATTTTTATGTTTAAATTATGATAATTAATTAAAAAATATAGGTAAAAAATTAGCAATTTTAATAAAATTAGATATTTGATCAGTGGTCTAATTTGTAGAATAGGCCAGGATTTGGCGATGTTTATTTTAGATGCCAGAAAGAATTTGTCTCTTCATTACTTCAGCATTGCATCATTACTCGTGGAACACCTATCGCTACATATAAGTAGTTTAATGACCGATTCTAATCGCCAAAACATTGGTCTTGCCACGGGGCCCGCTATTCTTCACTTTAACCAATCACTGTATAAATTTTAAGTACTTAATACTCTTTAAAAAAAATTAAAAATCTATATAATTTCAAAAGAAGAAAAATCTTTTAAAGTTTTTTTAGATAAAAAAATAACAGCTCCACAGAAAGGAACAGAAATGAGTAATTCATTGAAAATCGATTCCTTGTTTTCTATAAATTCACATCTATGCAAGTTGAGCGTGTATTATATATATTGTTGCATAGATTGGGGTTTGAGGATTTTATGCTGTCAATCTCAAAGAGCAAGACAGTTCTTCAGGAGCAATGAAAATTTATTGTAGAAAAATCACCCTTAGAAATGCAGGATATAACAGTAAAATTTGCAAAATAAATCCCAGAAGGTCTTCACACCTTCAACAGCACTTAGACACAACTATCAGTGTCTAGAAATACAAATACACAATGTATTTGCAAGCAATCTTTCAATCGAAGTAACTCTTCTGACAGCTCGACAATACTGACTCTTCAATGATCAAAACAATACTATACCCCAACTTCAGCAAGCAGCTTCTATTTACAGTTTGCACAGATTGTGATATTAGATTTCTCCAGCATATTCCAGAATCATTCATATGGTTGCCAACATGCCAAAAATGATGCCAACTATTCCTTCAAGTTTCCATTGAATCACCATTATAATGTAAAGAACAGTGTTGCTGGCAAATTTTTCAATTTCAAAAACAAAAAAAAAAAAAAAAAGGGGGAAAAAAAGCGCCAAACAGTGGCTGATTCTGCAATTCAGCCACAGAAGTTACATATAATGATTACTTTAATCTTCTAGAACAAAATTTAAAAAAAAAATCCTTGATTTAAAATTGATAGAATATAATGTTTTAATCTGTAACTTCCCTAATATAGCCTGCAATAATTGATGAATTTGTAGAGGTTTTTAGTAAAAAGGCTGTATTTTGTCACAAACTGCACTCAACACTTATTAATTTACTAGCTACTAAGTACATGTAATCGAGGAAAGGCCAGAATCATGAATAAAGCACATTGAAAGATTAACCTTTTCCACATAACCAACTTTTTCTGGATTTAGTAACTTTGTTAAATGTGGAGGTCCGTTCCTTCCATGTAATAAAATATATATAAGAAAATTTAAATATGCTTAGATATTTAAAAAAGAGAACTTAATATTAAAATGGCAGCTATGATATATTTTAAAACTTGTGACTTTCATCCTCATTAAATTGCTTCACTTACTTAAATTTAAATAGATGTGTTTAAGTAAATAATAAAAAATATTTAACTATAAAATATGCATAAATAGTTAATGCAAAAATGTATATAATTTTACTTTTAATATGTAAATAATATTCAATTCTTTATTTTATTTTTAAAAATATCACAAAAACAACCATGTGAATCATTATTTATAATATACAAACTAGAAATGCATATTATCGGTAAGATTATTAAAAACAACAAAAAAGAGGAGTGAAATGAAGAAATCGCCATTAATTTTTAAAAGCAGATATAGACATTAATGTACATTTAACAGCAACAATGTTTGATAAAAAAATGATTTAATTTTTAAAATGAGTATAAAGGTTTAAAAAATACCAAAAAATTGTAGAAATATAGTTTAAAAAGCTTTAGTATTTGTCTGGTTCACATTTTAAGTTATATATGAAAATTTAATGATGGATGAACTAAACAAAATTTAAGTATTTCACTTTCTTTTTAAGAAAAAACACAATATGGAAAATTTCTACTTAAGATTTGATAGACCACAGATTATGAAATTAAATTAGACCATTTTTTCATCAATTTTTGGCTTAGTAACCAAAAAAATTGTATTAAAAAAATAATTTTCATAGATCAAATCACATATCAAAATATTATTTCAAATAATTGAACTAAGAAATATAACATACACCAATGAAATAAATATAAATACCTAAAAAAAACTTACTTTGAGGAACATCGTCCCATTCTAAAGATTCTTGAATTTTCAATGCATCTTTTTGTACAGTAGTAGGCAGCATTTTGTTTTCTGCAAATCAAATTTAAGAATTAGCATTAGAATAAAAATTAAAAAAATATATATTCATTACTTAATATCACTCAAAATAGTTCACCTGTTAATGCTTTCTTAACTTGTTTTTTCTTTTCTATTTTAGCCTTTTCCTTGTGCTCTCTCATTTTCCCAGTAATAAATTCTCTGCGCAATTTTGCTTGTCTTGCAAACTAAAATGGTAAAACTTAGTTCATTAAAAAAATATCAATAATTTTTTGCTTGATTTGGCTGATGCATAATACACACTTTGATCAACTTATGTCTATTCATTTTTTTTTTAGTTCATCACAAATAACAAAATGGTAATTTATAAAATGGATGCAAACTAAACACACATTAATGTTTTTCCTCCCTCACAAAAATGAATTTAAGAAATTTTTTTAAAACACTGTTATTTATCAATATTATGTATTTAGATACTTAAAAAAAAAACTGCAATGAATTTGTTCATTAATGATCCAGCAGCAAAACACAGTTATGGAACAGATTTCCAGCAAAGAACCCTTTACATTCTAATAAAACGGGCAGCTAACATGAGGAAGACCATATTACAATCATGCACATAAAGTTTGTGGGTAAGATCAGGTCTTGACCTAATGGATGTAGAAATTCCAGAGATCAAATGGACCCACACTGATCTTTTGTGACTACATGCATTATTTCTGTTCACAACCAAGGCATACTAAGACCAACAGCTGAAGTTAGGATTTTAGCTACAAACAATCAGCACAGAATATTGAATTCTTTGGTTTTTGAAGAGGCACAATTAAATTCATTTGACACTGAAATTTCAAAACAAAACGATAAGAAGTCTCAGATATTCACAAGAACGACAATGGTCAGACCTGTCATAACTGTCCAGAGATATTAAATTAATGAATACACAGCTGAAGTAAATTTCAATACCAATTTGCATTACAAGCTATAAGTTCAATTGACACTATTATGTTTTTCTTAAAACATTATTTTAAAAATATTGTAAATAAATAAACTTTATATAAATAGCATTGTGGTATCTATTCAATTAATCCTACTTGCTCAACCAAAGCATTCTTGTTTTTCCCCCCCATCTGACTTTTTTTAGTAAAATTCAGCTAAATAAGCTCTTTTTGCATAAAAAAATCAAGTTTAACAACTTATTTTCTTTCCCTAAAAAATAAATTTATTTAGAGAAGTTAAATGAATAAACAAAGCTTACATATATTGATAATGAAATAAAAAAAGAGTTTCAAACAGAACTTTTCTCGTGCAAATTTGGAGTGATTCAAATTGGAATAACAAAAATAATTTATTTCATGTTAAAACTTTTATGCAATTAACGCAAGTTAAGAAAAATTTACAATTCAATAAAACTTCATCGTTCACTTTTATAGAACCAGAAAATCTTATTTCCATTAAAAAAAAAAAAATCCCATAAGTAAATTTTGAGTTTAGGGTTGTTTACTACATGGTACATAAATAGTCAGAAAATAGTTATGGACACTTGCTCTTTCATTGGTATTTTCTGTTTTGCTGAAAATCAAAGCAAAATATTTGTCTTATTTCTTTGCATGTTTATTAATTGACAGTGATACTTTGCTTTTTCTAGCACAAGTGAAATTTTTGATTACTATAATTTTGTTATATTTATCACATTTTTAAAAAGTTACTTTTTTGTTTTTAGGTGCCTGCTAGAAACAGCCTAACACAGAAAGATTCCATCTAGATCAGTGAAACTCAACCTGTGGCCTTTTCTGAGTGTCCCAATCATGTCTCAGTGCACTTAGAAATTCAGTTATTTAAGAAAAATGTACCGAAAATGAAGCAAAAAATTCTATCAATGAAGCAATCTATAAGCTTCTATAAATTTTGCTATCAATTTGTTTTGTTAATAGAATGTAAGCAAGAGGCTAGGTCAGAGATGAAAGGAAATCGAAACTGCCCCCAAACTCAGTCAAAAACGCATTAAATTAAATATTTTTTATGTGTTTGATTTTAATAAAGAATTAAAATAAAAGTCAAAATTAAGAGTTATAATATTTTAAATCAATTTATCAATTTTGCTTTGGTCTTATAGTGTTTATTCTCGTTATCCTCATGTTGTGGGCCGCGTGAAATACCTGTCATACGAATGTGGAAAAAAGGTTGAGTACCCTTGATCTAGATGTGATCCAAAAGGTTCCATAAATAAATTATAGTTTTAAAAAACTAAAAAACACGCTTTTATACTGAATTGAACTAAAAAGCAAAAAAATAATTCTTAATAAAGAATAAAATGATTAACGTGAAAATGAATGTCATTGGGGTAAAAGCGTGGGGTGCTTTGTACTACATTTTTATACTAATTCAGCTTTTCGGAATAGAAGTTAGAAATTATAACAATTGATACATTTATAGAACACCCCATGCTTTTACCTCAATGACATTCATTTTCACGTTAATCATTTTATTCTTTATTAAGAATTATTTTTTTACTTTTTAGTTCGATTCAGTATAAAAACGTGTTTTTTAGTTTTTTTCAAACTATAATTTATTTTTCATTTTTTAGTTCGAACAACAATAAAAGCGTGTTGTTAAGTTTTTTAAACTATCATTTATTCATTGTTAAATTTATCCTTGCGTTTGATATTTGAAGCTGGAATTACGTGGCTGTGGAATTAGTCTTGCTCTTCAATGGATATTAATTAACGGGTCTGAAGTGTATTTATTCTCTCCTTTTACGGGCCTCGGATGAGTCCGTATCGTTATATTAGATTCCGTCTCTATACAACAGGTCAAACAAATAAAAGTGTGTTAAGAAGAAAAAGTTCGAATTAAAAAAAAAATTTTAATGGATCATGTTTTTATTACGGACTAAAAATTATATAATTCCTCCTTTTCGTTTTCTTTTTTCACATTTTCATGCATTGTCATCCCCTTCTGAACTATGGTCCAAAATCAAGTCTCTAGCTCCTCGGAAAGTCACACAGTTTAAAATCAATTACAAAATTCCACCCGGGCACACATTAAAGAAAGCGAATTAATAAAAACATGGTAATATTAAGTGTCAAATGTTTTTTCACCTTTTAAACGTATTGCTATAATGTTAATTCGTATCATCACTTCTAAACGTATTGCTTTATAAAAATAAAAAATATTTAGCAGTTAGAGCATAAATTATTTTTTTCACGTGCCAAGCCTTTTTTTTTCATTTTCAGAAAAATGTTTATATTATGGTTAGAAATTGATAACACATACCCACCCTCCACTTTGTCAGATACAGAACACTTTTTTTGTTTGTGTTATTCCTATTAACAGCAAGTGTATTTTATACGTGCATATAATTAGCATTAAATTCAAAACACTTGCTTTAGGGTTACAACTTATTCTTTTAGTCGCTAAATCTGAAATTAGTCGCCAAATCTGGAAATGATGTATGAAATTAGTCGCCATATCTGAAAATGGTATATGGAACTAGTCGCCAAATTTAAAAATGATATATGCAATAAGTCGCCAAATCTGGAAATGGTACATGGAATTATCGCCAAATATGATTATCCTTATTCCTGACGATCCTGAAAAGGACAATGGAACAAAATTATGAAATTATTGTATTGTCATCGGTCCTTGACAAGTGCGCGAAATTTGGAATGAATCCGATCTTTTTAAGTGGGCAAAAATCGAGTTCTAAGATTCCGTTACATGCAAGTGAAACTTATAAAAGCGTGTTAAAAAGTAAGAGAGATTTAAATACACACCTGTGGAGAATAGAACCCACAATCTATGGATTCATAGCCACATAACATGACCAAGAGACAAAAGTGATCACCCTTGTCCGGAAGCTGAAACTGGCATATGTAGAAGATACCGCTACAGTACTCCCTTACCAGTGGATAGGCGAATGAACGAGAAATTTGTTATAGTGAGCATAAAAGTTGGTGATGCTGCATCAAATGGGTCTGACAACTTTTTTTATTGCTCTTTTTGCGGGCAGATGGAGCAACGCCAACCGTGTGAAGGTTGCATTTTTCCTAGTTAAGAGTCAAGATCACCAATGAGGAGGATAGAACCCATGAACTATGGATTCGTAGCCATGCAAAATGACCACTAGACAAAAGTGATCACCCCTGTCCAGAGGCTGTTATTGGCTTATGTTGATGATACCGCTACACACCAAAAGATATTAAATATATGCTTTAGGGATGATGAGGAGCAGTTTAGCCCAAAAGACACCCAATGGAAAGTTCTTTACAAAATATAGTTAAAATTCCATATACTGCAGCACAGTGGTCTTCAAGCATTGCCAACTCATGGAACCCTTGAAACTGTAAGTTGTTTCCAAGGTATCCCCATTGAAATCTTAGAAGAATATAGCTTTAAATATTTAAAGTAGACAGCGGCGGAATCTAAGTAAGCCAGTAACAGCCTCCGGACAAGGGTGATCACTTCGGTCTAGTGGTCATGTTGATCAGGAACTACCAAGTTCTAACCCAGCACATCAGTGACCTTGGCTAAAAAGAAAAATGCAAAACCTACTGATGTGCTGTGGCATCATCTATCCACAAGAAGAGCAAGCAAAGTCGTCACAGATTCACTTGATGCAGTAAGCAAAAGTCGTCGGACCCCCTCGACGCAGTAAGCAAAAGTCGTCGGACCCACTCGACGCAGCAAGCAAAGTGGTCAGACTCACTTGATGCAACAGTAACAACTCTCACGCTAGCCATAACAACAAATATCTTGTTCGTTCACCTATCCACTGACTCACTGGTGGAGGAATCTGAGTAAGCCAGTAACAGCCTCTGGACAGGAGTGATCACTTCTGTCTAGTGGTCATGTTACTGGGCTACGGAACAGGAGGTACCGAGTTCAAATCCAGCACATAGATCAACATGTTATAAAAATACATGTACTCGAAATAATTACCCCTCCTATACTTTTATAATAATAAATTAATATTTTATAATTAATAATTTAAAGTATATAAATATAATCTTAATTATCAATATGTGTTCCAGGGGTATCATCTACCATTGCATATTTAATAACTGGGATATATGTTTGCATTTTCATACACAATCAAAACCTAGGTCTATTTAAACCACATCTTTGCATTTCATATTATATGATTGACATTGGTAATTTTCAATATGTTATTTATTTCAATTTAAATATATAACTAAATTGCCGCCAACTGCATTATGCGTCCAGTCGCCAAGCGGGTTTTTTTTTGCGCTGCTTGGGGCGTAGCACTCTGATATCAAATCATTCCTTTTTCACAAGAAAACTGTCTAAAAGAGTTTTGTCTTATTTAAAATTTTGACGCTTTGATTAAGCAAATAGTGATCACTAGCGGGACCCCTGTAAAAGTTCCAGGGAATTCTAGAGTTCCGCAAATCTATATAAAAGAAAATTCAATTATTTACTATCCTTTTTTTAAAATATAAAAACATATATACAACTTACCATATTGACTGCTTTATTACAAAGTTACTTTTAATTATACTATATATAAATATTTTTCAATAAGAACCATGTGTGTTATTTTTCTTGTAGTTACGGTTACATTATTGCATACTTTGGTGATTAAAGAAAAGCATTCCGAAAGGGGTCGATTTATCTGAACAATTTTTCCAATAGTCAAAAAAAAAAATTGAATACTATTAAGAAGAAAGAAAATGATATTTATATGAATCGTTTTTCAAATATGAGTTGCAGGCTCTCAAATCAGAAAAGAAAATAAATCATTCCTTTCCCCGAAAAGAGTTGCGGGAATTGGACACTTCCTTTTCCTTTGTCAACAAATGTCCTCAAACATGTTAGGAATACTATCAAATGGTTTTCTGTATCCCCTCAATTTCTAAAAGACAACGACCTGAAGTGATCATTAGACAGTTTAAATAAAAGAATATTTAAAAACTGGTACCGTATTTATCTTTGTGAAATGGCAACATGCCATTTCACAAATTTCACAGTTTCCCTTTCGAAATTTGTTGATTGCAATTATCTTGCCGGTGTTTGTTTACCATATTTTTTTGTTGAAAGGATCTTCTAAGTTTGAAAGATATACATTATGAGTGATGTAAGTGTAGTTTTGAAATCTGATTGACTTTTTCACCTTTTTTTTTTCTCCAGGGAAGGTAAAATAAATTTCAAAGTGGTTTCCTTCGAAAATGGCACCATGTCAATTTTTATAAACGTATATTTTTATTCTTTAAGACGTCTTTCTTTACTTATTTTATTTCAATTGCGTAATTTATTTATAATTCGTAGGGTTTTAAAAGTAAAGTTTTTTCTAGCGAAGTTCAATCAATGTAAAGTATTCTGTAGTTCAGAAGTAGACATGTAACGAAACAACTTGAAACACAGATGTTTTAAAGAACGTTTTCTTGAAAAGATTCACTAAGCTTAAAAGAACATTAAAAAATACCTGAAAATAAAAGTTTAAATTTAAGTAATAACTTTAAATTAATTTAAACTTTTTAATCCATAAAAATACTTTGAGATAAATATGCTAAGCTGACAACTCTTCCAGAGGGTAGAATGTAACCTTATTAGAAGCTGGCTGTGTACAGGTTATTTTCTAATGGTCATTAGAAATTGTTTAATTTTAAAATTATTAGTTTTTAGTATCTTGTGAATATTTCATTAAGAAATTTTAAATTCATATAACTATCCATACTTAAAGGTTGGGGTACTGGATTCACATTTAAAAGTAAATTTAAAATCCTTGATTTAATATCATAATGTAAAATTTCTCTGTATTTAAATACTCCATATTTTTTAATTGGTTCCTACGGTTGAATTGTCGAATCGGCCACTTATCCCACCAAGTGTTTTCTCTCCAAATCGATAAAGGCGCCAAATCTGGTAACCCTTTTGATTTTTGTATCAGTGAGGGAGAAGTCGGATTGTGTTGTAGTAGGGTTGCTACTCCAAAACACAACACGCAAAAACGCGCCAAATTAGCAATTTTCCATAATTTTTGGCGGACCAGTGGCCGATTCGACAATTTCACCAAATGTTTGACTATAAAGTCTCCAAAGCTTAAGAAAAGTTTGAAATGAAGCTTATAATTAATGTCTTCCCTTAAATTTTACAAAAACTGCATCCAAACAATTTTTATCTGTGTTATCTAGTGAATTGAAATTACAACATAGCTTTTTGCTAAATATTATAAATGAGGCACAACATCAAACTCACTAAACCAATTAGTCTTGGATTGTGATTTTGTACAATGGGAAAAGTCGCATCGCTGATTACTAAGATAGGATGGCAGAACCAATGTTTCCTGATAGTATTTGTTCATATAAATATAAATTATTTAACTACACTATTTTCTTGACATCACATCATATTGTTTTACTTCAACGACAATTTTTGGAACTAGTTTGATATCATGGGACGAGGTGGCAAGCTGTCTTTGTTGTCGCTGGAATGGATTTCAAAATGGTGGCCAGCAAAAAAAATTGCCATGAAGATGATTTTAAAGAATTGTTTTGAAATAGATTTCAAATGAAGAATATAGGAAGAGATTGAGAATAACCAAGATGAATCAATAAATAATGAATGTAAATACCGGGGGTGGCCCAGCAGGTAATGTTTGAAACAAAGTCCAATAGATGGCGCTAGGTGCACGTGAGTGAAGCCAAACTTGGTGCGCATGCTCCGGTGAGTGGGCAATTGTAAATGTGATGTTCCTTCAGTCTGCGTTGTGCTTTAGCGGGTGATTCTCGTTAGTAAACATGAACAAATATTCGACGGATGTTCGCGTCTTTATTGTGCTACAAATGGCCAGATGTGATGAAAATGTGAAGGCAGTTCAACGAGCATGGCAGGAGAAGTTCCACAACAAGAATTGGCCAAACAAAAGGACTATGGCAAGGTGAGTCATTTTGTGCGTTTTACGGTACAAATGTTTTCCTTTTTGCTTCCATGTTTGTTCTGAAAAATGTGTTTCAATCCTCTTCCCTGTAGACTGTATGCCAAGTTCAAATGTACTGGATTGGTGGAAGACGATAAAAAAGCTATGGCTACAGCCACTGCTACTGTAGTCACAGGCGGTGCAAAACAGGTCGTCGACGACTTTTTCGCTGCCGATCCGACCCGATCTGTAAGGAGAGCAGCAGAAATGTTGGGAATAAAGTGTACATCACTTCAGCGAATAATGAAAGAGCTCGAATTGTCGCCTTACAAAATTCAAGTAACCCAACCTCTCAACGAAGACCATATACAAAGACGATCTGAGTTTGCACAGCTTATGCTTGAAAAACTTCAAACAGGTGAAATCGATGTAAAGAAAATTTGGTTTTCAGATGAGGCCTACTTCACTTTGGATGGCCATCTGAACAAACAGAATTATCGCTACTGGGGCAGAGAATGGCCGGAGATCACTGTTGTCCGAAGCCTCCACCCGAAAAAATTTCTTGTGTGGTGTGCAATATCCTCGCATGGTGTGTTTGGCCCTATTTTCATCGATGGAACTCTAAGCGCGGCGAATTACAGAAAGTTCCTGGACGAGGAGTTCATCCCTTTTCTTCATGGTCATGACTTGGTCCAAGGTCATTGGTTTATGCAGGATGGAGCAAGACCACATCATATGGCGGATGTTTTCAAGGTGCATAGTGAGTATTTTAGCAATCGAATCATTGGGTTAGATTACCCATCGCACTTCCAAGGTGATATCGAATGGCCCCATATTAGATTACTACCTATGGGGTTATTTGAAGAGCAAAGTGTGGCAGACAAGTCCTACGAACCTTCCAGAACTCAAAACCGCCATTACAACTGCTGTCGACCTGATTGACAGTGAGGCCTGCTCACAAGTAATGGTTGGATTCCAGAACCGCCTAACTGCTGTCCTTGTTAAAGATGGCGGGCACTTCGAACCTCTTTATCATTAATTGCCCAATATGTCCATTCAATAAACGTCATTAAATTCTTCTCATGTCTCTTATTTGTTTCAAACATTACCCGCTGAGCCACCCGGTATAATAAAATAAAAAGTTGCATGGGGGTACTGATAATAATTTTATGCAGTACATAATAATCTTATAATATACTTTAACAGTAATAAAATTTAATATTCTTATAGTATGATTTAATAATCATTGTTATTTATAATTATCATAATATAATTTAATAGTAATTATAGAAAAGGATAATCATCGTATTGTAATATAATAAAAATTGTACATAAAAATGCTCATATAACATAACTATAACTAAATAACAAATATTATATGATTATTTCATATAATAATAATTGTATTGTTATATTTTATTATTAATAAAATAATTACATATATTAAAATTAAAAGTGAATATAAATTAAAGAGTTAATTATTTCTAATATACGTTATCTCTATGACAACCACATCTCTAGACGATAAAAATATCAAGGTAACCATATTGTAATGTTATCGTCCATCTTGGCGAAACATAAACAATTCAACGCTTGCCCCGCGATATCAAACTAGAACCCAATTTTTTTTAAATCAAGGTTGTGAACCTTAAAGTTAATTTGAAAAATAACTTTTCTTGTATTAGTTTATTTTTCAAGCTAATCAATTCTGAGTTTTCATGTAGGACTTTCATCATCATTTGAAATATAATAGTAATACACACATATATTTTTCAGAATGCATGTTTATGTCAGTTAATTCCTATTATAGCCCACCCCTTGGCGAGGTTTTTTTTCAAGCCCAAAATGGCACCAAGGCAGGTTTTTCAAGGTTGAGTCCAGGCAAACTGGAAAAAACATGGCGTTTTGTCCGAAGGAGCAAAAATGGAAAACATTAGAACTTTAAGAAATACACGTAAAATTTAGCTCTAAAAATAGTAGGTACTTCTTAAAACTTATGGAACAATTCCATGAAAAATTTATTTTTTCAAAAATAGGAAATGGAGAACATTTTGAAAAAAGGATTTAAAGTTCAAAAGAGAAATTTTTCAGGTGTGACGACCAAATTCATTAAAATCTAGGCTTCTAAAAATAGGAAATTAAGGCATTTTAAATAAGTAAAAACTAATATCTCTCCAAATGTAAAAAATGGAAAATTCATTTTTAACTTTTGAAAAATAGGAAATTAAAAGCATTCCAAAAAGAAGAAATTGAAGTTTAAAGGAGAAAAATATAAATTTTAAGACATTGAGAACAAATTAATGAAAAATTCAGCTTCTAAATGTAAAAAAAGGAAGGACATTAAAAAAAAAGGTTGATATCCGATTGACAAAAATGGAAATTTCTTTATAATTATTGAAAAATAGAAAATTAAGTATATTCCGGAGAAAGAATCGATGTTCGAAGGAGAAAAATTAAAACTTTATGGAACAAATTCCTATATGATTTGGTTTCTTAAAAAGATATTAAACACATTTTAAAATTACTCAAACAACTTTTCCATGTACCTTTCCTTGCATCATGCGAATTCTTTCCTCCTTTCGAATAGCATCTCCATCATTTTAACCTTTTTCTGTAAGCACCATCAAAAATTGCCACAATTTTTCTAAAAAATTTTAATAAGCAGCTAAACCTTGCTTTTGCGTCATAAACAATAACCGGTAATCATACATATTATCCGAATAACAGCAAAGTGTTGAAAAAATGGCATCGGTCATTACTACTCATATTTAGTTAATAGGGTTGCTGAAGCTAATGTAATTAACAGAAATTACTAATTGCAGATACCTATTGGTCACTAATAATGGTCTCTTATCTTAAAGTATGAAAAAGAAGGGTAGCTATCTTGGTGACAAAAAAGCTCAAAAACCAATGGTGGGCTATAAGAGGATCCCAGCCATTATGTCATGTATTGGTGTAGTATAATTTAATGTGTGAAAATTTTCTTTTAGCATGAAAGTGAACCTGAACAGTTTCGCAAGCTTTTTGTTGGTGGATTAAACTACAAGTCCTCTGAGGAAACATTAAAGGCTCATTTTGAACAATGGGGTGAAATAGTTGATTGTGTTGTAATGCGGGATCCGCATACAAAAAGATCTAGAGGTTTTGGTTTTGTTACATTCAAGCGTGCTCATATGGTTGATGATGCTCAAGCAGCTAGGCCCCATGAAATTGATGGTAGAGAGGTAGAACCTAAAAGAGCCGTACCTAGAGAGGTATTTTTAATTAAATTCTTAATAAATTTTTTTTTTATGCCTAAATATTAAATTTCTTTGTAGGATTGATTGTTTTAAATTAAATTTATTTGTAGGATTCTGGGAAACCTGAAGCCCAGATAACTGTGAAGAAGCTATTTGTTGGTGCATTAAAGGATGATGTGGAAGAAGATGATTTAAGAGATTATTTTGGTGAATATGGAAATGTTGTGAGTGTTAGTATTGTTACTGACAAGAGTACTGGAAAAAAAAGAGGGTTCTCTTTTGTGGAATTTGATGACTATGACCCTGTGGATAAAGCTGTTTGTAAGTAGTTATATTTTAAAATGTCAATATTTTGCATTTATTTTTTGTAAAATATCAATGGAATCTACTTTATTAAAATTTTTTCACTTAATTCTGTAGTAAGAAAACACACAATAAAAGGAAAGAGAGCTGAAGTTAAGAAAGCTCTATCTCGATTAGAAATGGATAACATCAAGAGAACCAAAGAAATGAAATCATACGGTGGTCGAGGGGGCAGTCGAGGTGGTAAGTAAAATTCTGATATTTTTACTGTATGTCCTTTTTTTCTCCACTCCTGCATAGATGATATTTTGGCTATCTTTCAAATATTTTTATTTGTTTTATTATAAAATAACACAAATATCAAATTAAAAAAATTAATAGAAATTATATAGTTTAGTGGCTTATGCATGTTATTAATTGTATTTCACTTGTTTAATTCAGGAAAACTGTTTTGTTACAAGAGATCACACTAGTTATAAATTAAATTCTCTTTTCTTATTTTTCTTTAGTTTTATGTAAAACTTTCAATAATTCTCTTTAAACATCTTTAAGTAGTGTTCTCATTTTTTTAACACTTTCAAAATAGAAAAAAAATGTCATGAACCAAATGTCCTGTGCTTTTAGATAGCAAAAATTGGGGAATTGGTGGAACCTTTTCACTATTCATTTAATTTCTTTGTCTACAAGAAATAGAAGAGGGGATTAACCTTCTTGCCAATTGGTCATTATTAAAATGCCAAAACTAACAAGAAAGAAACCTTAAAATTCATTGAGGCAATAGGGGAATGTATGGCATTGAATTATGGGAAAAGGTCATTCCTTATTTTTTTTACATAGATTTAGTGTTAAGTATTTCCAATTTGCATTTTCTAAATAATATTCTTGTAAAGAAAATGGTTCCTACCTAACTGATAGTTTTTATTTTAAGGAAGGTAGAGTTACCAGTTATTTAATGTAATATTTTTGGAAAATTTGAATAAATGAGCAGGGAAGAGAGGGTATTTTTTTACTTTAGTAATCAAAGCCTTTATGCGAAATAATAGACTTTGCTGACCAGTGTAACTTTCTATATTATTTTTATGAAAATTGTTTCTATTTACAGCAACAGACGCTTGTTGGTGTTTGAAAAATTCCATTTAGATTTTATTTTCATAGAAATTTTGGAGGAAAAATGGTTGTCAGTGTAGCTTTGAATCAAACCATTTGTCAAATATTTCTGTCCCTTAAAAAAATAGAAATTTAAGTGATACTCACTTTAAGATAATAGTTCCATAGAAAAGTATCAAAAAATTATTTAAAAAATAATATAATTTACTGCATCTGTGGTTTTGTAGGCTTAGATTCAGTGCACTATGTGATCATATCGTCAGCCTAATTATCAGAATGAGTAACTCTCTCTGGATGAACTTTACAGGAGCAAGTAAAAGCTGTTTATTTTTACTATCCACAGGAATTATTTCAATGTAATTATAAATCTAGTGGTAAAAATGATCAAGGAATTTAATTTTACAATTTATTTTAGATTTTTAGTCTTTAAAATACACCACTAGATGGCATTAAAAGTATTTCCTTATTTTGTGGAGTTATGCATTCTGATAATTAGGCCGACAATATGCTGATAAAAAAAAAAAAAATCTACTTTGTTGATTTAGTTTTCTTATAGTCATATTTTCAGTTTTATAATTTGTTTTTTGTTTCATGTATAAAAAAAATTGTGCATAGTTATATATTTCTGTACACTATATGAGTTTTTTTAAAAAATATTCCAGGTGGTTATGGAGGAGGTTATGGTGGTGGAGATAATTATGGATATGATGGTCCAAGTGCTTGGGGAGATGGATATGGCAATGACTATGGAGGTTCAGATTATGGTTCAGGTAATATTTATGTATTTTTCTATTAGCAACTTTTAGCATACCATATTTCCACTAATATTTATTTATTTATTTTCTAAAATGTTTTCTGAGTATTTTTTGCCTTTTTTTGATATTATTATATTTATGGATTGAAGCATTTTTTTATTTCTATTTAAAAGGAAAATGCAAATAATGAATATTTATTGGAGTTTCTTTTTCTTCTAGTAATATTTTATAAACTATTAATATATTCTATTTGATCATTTTTCAAGTACTTACTTTCACCTTTAAGAAACTTAATTTTGGAAATAATACGAAAATTAAATTTCTCTTTTAATTCATATAGGATGGTGTACAACTTTTTTTCAGTGCATTTTTTCAGTGCCAACTTTAATGCATTGCATTTCAATTCGTTTTTCTGCCTTTCATTATGCTTTTGCACCTAGATCATGCATTTTTGCAAAGTTTCAGTCATCTGCTGCCCTTTCCCCCCACCCCTACAGATCTTAACTATTGTTTTCTACTTAAAAAAAGAAAAATTTGCCGAATTTGTGTTCAATAAATTTTTAAAAAATCATGAAGTTGTCCTACCTGCATATATTGTATTTCATAGGCATTTATTCTTAGTTGATTCACACATATGAATGGTTTTGTTTGTTGAAGCATGTTTGTGCAGCAACTTTCCAAAACTCAATTCCTCTTGTGTCTTGTATTTCTAATACTTCATGTTAATTAAACTGATCTGAATTATATTGATTACTCTGATTTGATGCAAATATTTTTTTATTCATAAGTGGCTGATTGTTAAATAATGAAATATGGTTTCTTAATAGTTTATGTGAAGTAAAACATTATGCATACATTGATAAAATAACTTTACTAAATGTAGGTGTTTTATTCCTTCTTTTAAAACAAATTGAAATCACATGGGAAACTCATATCAATGTTTGTAGCAGTGGTATTATTTAATTTTTATTAATACTGTAACACTTTGCTTAATTGACTGTAGAGTAATGAAATGTAATTTATTGCTATATGTTAATAAAAAAATTTTAAGACTTTTTCAAGAAAGCAAATGTGTAAATAAGCAAAGTATAAATATCAAGGTTTATCTTTTTACATTAATATCTAATATATAAAATTCTCTTGTCACAGTGTTTGTAACCAAACTCCTCCAAAACGGCTAGATCGATTCTTATGAAATTTTGAGCATATATTCAGTAGGTCTCAAAATAGGACATAAACTGTTTTTCATTCCGATATTGCATTAGTTGAAAAGATATTAATTAAAAAACTTAAAACGTGTAATTGTTTCATTCCTGTGTGTTGTATATTTCGACATTTATTTCGCTTGGCATTGAAAATCTGTTTTGTGCCAGATGTGTGACTTTTCTCTGTTCCACCATCTTGGATTTGACCTGTGTCTTGTGATTTGAAATTTCACAAAGTCTAAGAGAATATTTGAGAAAAAAATTATTAAAAATTAGTTTCCAAATTATGTTTATGGATTTGGCCATTGTGTTGTCTTGCATCCGAGGTGGGCATTAAGTTGATCGCGATCGACCGGTGGACCACCGAGACATTTTAGGGTGACCGCCTTCACATAAAATTTTAGACATGCATTCTAAAAGAAACGCAGGTGGTTATCAAAACTATGGAAACACCTGTGAATAAAAGTGACATTTTTCAATGCATTCCGTAAGCATTAAAGTATAACAATAGCTGCCAGATTTTTTTATAAATAGAAATATATATCTTCTGGTAGTATTGGGTAGCTTTATTAACGTTCTGGTAGTCTAGGAGTTTTTTTTCAAAATCGTAAAATGTTGGATCTCTTAGATTTTCAAGGAGGTCAAATTATGGAAACCCGTCTAGCTGGAGCAAGTGTGACTGAAATACCCAAGTTTTTAGCGGTTTCTAGAAGTACAGTGTCTAAAGTCATGACTGCTTACTCACAGTGCAGCAAAACAAGCTCGGTAAAGCCAAATAGTGGACAGAAAGAGAAGCTCAGTGAAAGAGATCGATGGGTATTGAAGCGGATTGTAATGTCTAATATGCGAACAACTACAGAAAAGGGACCACAGAGCTGTATCAGCATCTAGATTCTCCAGTGTCAATAATTACAGTTAGAAGGCACCTTCATAAACCGAACATTTTCGGCAGAGCAGTATTTCCCAAGTTCCTTGTCACATATGTTAATGCCAAATATCATCTACACAGGTGTCACACTCACAAAACCTGGTCGATTGATAAATTGAAGAAAGTAATATGCTCTGACGAATCGTCTTTCACACTTTTCCCTACAAATAGACGGGTGCATGTTTGGAAGTCATCTGCACAAGAGTATGAATGTGATTGTCTCCTTCCAGCTATCAAGCAAGGATGAGGATCTGTCATAATATGATGTATTTAGATTTTGTTAGTGATATAACACTTAATGAATTGAACTTAAAATTGCAAGGGAAAAATCAAACAATAGTAGAATTGATTGGATTTGTTAATACACTCATGGTCCAAAAATTAAGGATAATGAAGTTCAGGCAAAGAAAGAGACAGAAGCAAAACAAATTTATTTGTAAAGTCTATTTATTAAACAAAAGGTAAAGAGCAAAAAAGATGCTTATATGTTTGACATAATTAATAAAAATTGCGATTTTTACTCCCTGGAGCAAACTTTAAAAAAGAACCTATTTACAAAAAACAGCATAACATGGTTAATACAGAGTATGTCTCCCAGACGATGCAATACAGGCCTTACAACGCCTACGCATGCTGAGTATCAAATTATCAATCTGATCTTGGGAAATATTACACCACTCATCAAGCAATGCCCTCCGAAGTTCCGATAGACAGGTGGGAGGGGGTTGACGGGCTGCAATTCGTCGGCCAAGCATATCTCACACATGGTCTATTGGATTCCAGTCCGGTGAGTATGCTGGCCAATCCATACGTGTGATATCCTCCGATTGAAGGCATTCGTCTACAATGTTTGCACGGTGAGGACGGGCGTTGTCATCCATAAACAGAAATTCAGCACCCATGGCGCCCCGAAACAAACGTACATGTTGTTCCAGAATGACATCCCGATAGATGTGGCCTGTCATCGTTACACTCTGAACATGCAGGTCAGTTCTGGAACCAAGAATAATTCCTCCCCAAATGAGCCATCCTGCACCACCGTAACGGTGTCGTTCAAAGGTGTTCTCTTGGTGGTAATGGGTACCTGGCGCTCTCCATATAAAAGTCCGGCAAGAATTAGACTGCAAACTAAACCTGGACTCGTCGAAAAACATCACACAAGACCACTGTTGCGGTGTCCACAATGCATGCTCTCTACTCCAGGTTAATCGCAGGCGACAGTGAGTTGTGGTAAGGGGAACACATCTGACAGGCCTACGAGCATATAGACCAATGTGCCCTGTACACGGTCTGCCTTGAAACTGTCGTACTGGTAGCTGAAGAAAGCTGACGAGACAGGTCTGATGCTGTGCTCCGTCTGTTTCTTTAGGCAGTAACTGCCAAATACCGATCCTCATTCGGTGTTGTAACTAGGGGGCGACCTGTGCTGTAACATCTACTCACATTACCATCATCTTGGAATCGTTGCCAAAGCCTGGAGATGACACTCTGGCGATTCCAAGTTCCTCGGATACTTCCAGCTGGGTTCGTCCACATTCCAGTTGTCCGATAATTCTACCACGTAAAAAATCATCCAAATGCTTCCTTTGTGCCATAACTATGCGGTTATTGCACTGAAAGGCTTTTAAAGCGCTTGTGAACAATTTTACTTCTTTTCCACCATTCCTTATATACCCCTCTCTTACACTCTCGTCATTGTGACGTACTATCCGCGCCATCTGGTGGTTTCCTGTAATTTGCATATTCTTCTTCAAGATGTGTGTGATAATTCTACAGGTGAAATTTTTATTTTAGAGTTCAATTTCTGTGTGATTCTAAATTATCCTTAATTTATGGACATGAGTGTATATATACATACATTTGTAAAGTGAATTTTCTTGCTAGTTTTTACTTTTTGATGTTTGAAATTGTAATTTTAGAAAAATTTATTGAAAGGCATGTACATATGTAACTAATTTTTTTAAAGTTGTTTTTGTCTTAATTTGTGATATCTAAGCTAGGTTGATAGAGCTTGTAAACAGCTAAGGTGTTTTAATAAATTCTTCAAAACGTCTGATATGTTACTGCTCAATTGAGGGTATCCTTTCCCTTTATATCATTGTGAACTGTCTAAAGCAGAAGTTTCCAAACTTTTTGTCTCATAGACCCCTTGCCATGTTCTTGAGTTTTAGGTAAACCCCTGCCTACCTAATATTGAAATTTTGCAAATTTATCAAAATGTCTTTTTGACAGCTGGTACAGAGCTATTTACTTTAAAGGATTTTAATTTCTAACTGTAGTGAAGTATAATGTTGAAACTTAAGAAACACATGTTAATTAAATTAAAATTTAATTAATACATAAAGTAATTGATCAACACAAAATGTTTATAATGGAAGGGAGGAATCTGGTACTTCAATAACAAATTTCCAGCATTTGGCATCAATCTTGTCAGGTTTAACCCTAAATCTCCCTGGTTAGTAGTTTTCAGTCTTTTTCTTTATTTTGGAGATTGGAAACTGCACTGAAACTCTTCACTACAAAAAGCAGTTAAAAACTTTTCCACAGTACTCCATTACTGGGTATATCTTTTAAAGCCAAAATTGTTGACATGCGTTTCTAAATTTCACTTTAAGATCTTCATTACTGCCTATTCTGATCAATTCCACTTGTAATATAATTTTTTTTTATCAATGTGACCATATAAATTCATTGCCTATTGTGGTAATTATCATAGTCAAATCATTCTTCAACTTAGTAATTGCAAATTAACTTCATTAAATTTGTTAAATAGGTAAAATCTGGTTTCCATTTGATTAAATTTTCTTTTATAATTAAAATCGATATCCAGTTTAATGAGAGCCACTTTCGTAGATCCCCATTTACATCTCGCGTACCTCCAAATTATTTTTTAGCTGACGTGGACTCCTTGCAGGTCGTCATAGACCATTTTGGAAATCAGTGATCTAAAGTGTTATTCGTGAGGAAATTTGATTAATGTGTGATACAAGGATTTTCAAATTTTTATTTCTAATTATGTGCTAATTTAAAATGCTAATGGAAGTTGATGAATCTTGCAACAGGCTCAAATTTAGTTTTTAATCATTAATTTAATGGCTTGAAAATTTTTCTTGGATTTTCTTATTTTGAAATGTTTTGATAGGTGGTGGAGGATGGGGTGGTGATTATGGTTCAAGCTATGGTGGTGGTCCTGTTCGAGGTAGTGGAGGATATTCCCAAAGAAGTCAAGGTCCTTATGGAGGTGGAGGAGGAGGAGGACGAGAAAAAGGTTTGAGTGCACTTTTCTTAAATATTATATTTGTCCTGTATTAAATTCATTCTCAAGTGTTGATACATTTATAAATTTAACCTGAGTATTGTGTAAATGTTAGAAGAAAACATTTTCTTTTACTTTTGAGGAATAAATGTGATGAAAATTTTTCTCTGAGTATTCAGAATACAAAATTAAATATGTAATCGTCTGAACTCATGTATGCGTGAAATCATGAGGCAGCTTAAAAGAAACTGAAAAATTATCCTTAAATATAGACTTGTTAAAGTACGTCTATAATGATATCTTCTTACCTTTTCAAGTAAAAGATAAAGCCCATGTTTGAAAAACGATTTAATGAAATTCAAAGAATTTCTAGACAATTGTTATGTTTTATCTTCCAGAAATGCACAACCAGTTAACTATTGCTTAAATATTCTGTATCAAATTTCTTGCTTTGAAGAAAAGTTTCAAATAAATTAAGGAATATTTTTTTCTAATGTATTTTTATAGAACAAAATGTAAAAATGGTCTGGAAATTTCAGTGATGGCTTGTATTGCAGATAAATGAGGATAAGCATTTTTTTATTTCTAAAAGTTATTACTTTGTCACATTCAGTTCTTAATGTTTCTGAATCTTATTTTTTAAAAAGTGAATTGTATTTTTACTGATGAATATGGAAGTTAACTAGATATTGTAAACGACGTAACAGAATTATGTGTTTTTATTTGGAAGATTTTTCTGTGTTTCAATTTTAAAATTAAGGCTTTGAAGTTTTTTGTAATTTGTTATACATTTAAGAAAAAGGCTAAATCTACAAAAAGTTCTTATAAATTTTGAAAATTTTCTTTTGATGTTAACAGAATGCTGCATAAAACTTCCATGTAAACTTCGATTTACACGGAAGTTGTTTCTTTGAAAACTGTGGAAAGCATAGAATTTTTTATGTAAATCTGTTATAATAAAGAACTAAAATGAGCATAATTCAGTCATTTATTACATCAAACTAAACCAAATACATCTTGAAAAATGTAAAAGTAATGGTCTACTCATAAAATGACAAATATAAAGATATATGTATGTATATGCATTTTATATATAGAAACACATAGAAGAATACCGGCTCTGGTGGCTTAGAAGTAGTGTGCCTGCTTTGTAAGCCTAAGGTTGCGGGTTCAATCCCGACTGGAGTCGATAGATCTTCCGGATGCGAAAATCATAGGTGTGCATATCAAATGATTATGTGGCATGTAAAAGATCTCCAGCTTATCAATTTGGCTCTGGTACTCTCAGCAAAATTAAATAACAGCAATATTTAGCATTTGACTTGAGTTTGAATTAAAAATTAATTCGAGCGTTCAAATTTGGTAATGAGGTGGCCACTATAGATGATGCCACCATAAAATGGCTCTCACATTTAGGGATTTGCTGGGTCTGCAAAGACTTAGTTGCTAAAATGCAACCCATTGGGGGGGGGCACACAGATGAACTCTTATAGAACTACAACCTCTCTTAAAAGGTCCAGTAGCTATACCTTTTCTAAAGGAGTCTTCAATTTTTCTTTCTATCTTTATTGCAAGTTCATTAATAGAATAAAATTTAGCATTCCATGTTACCATTTCTCTATTATGTTGTTGATCTAAAATTTTAAATTTGTTTTTTAAAGATATAACTTTTTGTTTTTTAAAAATTTCTTTTGATACAAATAAAACCTCCAAAATTTTAGTAAAATTAAGAAAATGCTACAAAAACTAGAACTAAGCAGTAAATATGAATTTTTGAATAATTCCAAATAAAAAAACACATTGACCTATACATTTCTGCCTCTAAAAATTTACTACACTAAATGGCCTGAACAAAAAGCTTAATTTTGTGTACATAATGGAGAATCTTATTTTTAGATTAAAATAAATAGAATTTAAAGATGACCAGAGATATGAGCATCAATGTTACGAAGCATACAGGACTAAAAAAAATGACTGCAGAATTTATAAAAAAAATTTTGATACATGGTTAAATGTGTAAAAAAAAAGTATCGTGTAAATCATAAGTTTGCTCTTTAATTTGTTTTTAGTGTGGGGGCTTTTCAGAGAATTATGCATTGTTTTACATGTTACTAGTAAAATTTTTAACATCCAACTCTTTATATAACTTTCACTTAAAAAAAATTAATCTGGCCAGTATAAGATTTTGATATATGTCATTCTGACTTCTTGCATTCTAAATTGTCATTTTTATTCTTATGTTAAAAAAATTGCCCTATCTTCACAAACATAGTTGTCATAATATACAAGTACTGATTTTTGTTTTTATTGCAATAAGCAAATAATTTAATGTTAAAAATACTTTAAAATTATTTGAGATTTGGTGAACTTAATTTTGTGTTCAGTAAACAAAAAATCGAATTTAATCTTATAATTTGAAATATTTTTAATATTGCATGTTCTTATATATGAAGCCTAATTTAATATTAACCCTTTAACGTGCGGTGGTATCTTTCTGAAACCACCATTTTCTAAAAAATATCTCTAAACGCGCAATGGTATTTCAATGAAACCATTGGCCCTAAACATATCTTTTAACTCTTATAAAAGACACTAGATGTCAGCACGAGACAGAAAACTTTTATTTCTGTGAGAAAAATGCATCATTTTAAAAGCCTTTTTTAACCACTTTCAAAAAGATTTTTTTAGCAAATAAAAATAGACAAAAATTAAAAGTAAGGTATGTACATTTTTGCTGCATATGCTGTTCATAGCATAACTAATTTTTAGTATGATAAATAATGAAAAGAAGTGCCTTATATAAAGATATTTTCGTGTGGTTTCAGACTGATACCACCGCGCACCTAGAACATGAAAATTATCCGTTTCTTCTCCGGCTTATAGCACGCACACGTGAGAGATTTAGCCCTTTTTTTCTTTTCTTTGACTCAGGCAGTGAAATAACTAATAAATTATGGGGGTTTTGCCATTGATTTGGGGGAGGGGTTTATTATTTCAGTATTACTGCATGGTTTTAATAATAATAAAGAAACAATGGAAAAAAAAAACTTTACTGGCTATTGCAGTTGATTTTAATCGCTTATAGTTATATTTTGTATTATTTAATATTTAAAAAGTAATTCTAATATTTAATATCGCATATTTTAGTAAATTTATTACAAAATATATAAAGAATATACTTACAAATCTGACGCAAATCATTTTTTTTGTTCATCCGAGAATTATGTCGTAAGTGCGCGGTGGTACTTCTATGAAACCACCTCCCCCCTCGGGGGGGGGGGAATGTACTCTAATTTTTTTAAAGGTATTTTCTCTGTTCTTAGGTTCCATACATTGCATTTATAATTTTATTTTGAAAAATTCAGCGAATTTATTTTTCCGCGCTTCAAAGGGTTAATAGTGCTGATCCTTTCATTTTGTTAGTTATTTTATGTTTATTATATTGTTTTGTATGTGCATTGTTTCATGTTGTAATTTTAGACTGAAATACAAATCAGAACTTATAAAAGTATAAACAATAATTCTTTTTCTAATTTGTAATATTTTTTGTAAAATAAGTTTTTAAATTTTTTTTAAAGGTGGTTATTCTAGTGGACGAAGTGGTGGTTATGGTAGCTACCGGCGCTAAATGTTTTCAAAGATGGTCTTGGGGTAATTAAACTATTTCATTTTTTAAGAGTAAAAATGCCAGTCTATGTTTTAAGCATTGAAATCTACAAATAACTAAAGTTTTAATATAAAAGTTATTGGAAAACGTCTTAAATCTGTTTTAATTTAGATCTTGTAATCAATTCCGATTTGATAATTTGTTAATGTATAATCTAGAATTCTATACATGTATATAATATTTATTTCTGTGAAAGTAATACTGTAGAATTATTCAAGTACTTGTTCTAACATTTAATAACATTTAAAAATTTTTTTCCTGTACAGATACAAGTTTGAGCAGTTCTATATATATATATTTTCTTTTCTTTGTCTACTAAACTTTTGAGTTTTGTTATTTTTTTAACCACGTTTTTTAGGTATAGGTAAAGTTTATTATTAGTGTTAATAAAATTCGATTAAATAACAGCTTGTGTAGTAAATTTTCATCACCAAATAAGATACTATTTCTTGCATTTTTGATCTAGGAATGTTTTTAACTGTCATAGCCAGCCTTCCCTCAGTATAAGCCAATACTCAGTAAGTGATAGCAGTTAGAAGAGAGATTGTGAAAGAATTGAAGTATTATAGGCAGAAAACAGGATATTGGGGATACAGCGAGGTCTAGTTCACCAGTGCCAGAGAGAGAGGAAGGAATGAGTTAACTTCACCTACTGTTTATACTGTGTTTTCATTTTACATTCCAAATTTAATAGTGAGGCCTATTTTCTTTTCAATTCCCCAAGATTGAATCTCGATGTAGCTTTCCAATATTTTCACCATTGCAATTTTTAAACCCATTGTAAGACATGCAAAAAGTGAATGTGAATTTATGTGACATTTTGCTTGTTAGAACTTATCCTCGCAACACTTTTTACTTAAATAGGTGTGTTAAAGTTAGGTTTTTTTTATAAGTAAAGTTTAGCTGACAACATAATATTTTCCCCAAGTTTCATTGACAGTCTGTTTAATATCATGTAGTTTTTCATATTCATTGCTTAGAGTTATATTAAGTTGTATTAGTAGATATGTAGAATGAGGATTGAGAATATAAAATTACTTTGTAGAGTTTAATTTCTTCAATTTATGTTATCACATGTATCATACATATAATTATATGCATATTTCATAAATATGATTTGCTGCTACATATCAACATTCTTTGATGTATACTCTCATACTTACTAACAATTTCTATTAATATATATAATTTCTGTGAAACTTGCTTATAATAACTTTAATCATAAAGTTTTCTGTTTGCTGCATTTCTGTGAGCCTTCATTTCTTAATGTAATTCAGTATTTAGTAAGATTAAACAGTAATTCATAGTGTGAATGTACAGTATTCATTCTTTATTATAAAAAAGACAGACATTTAATTATTGAACAATTAAATTTGTATTAAAGATCATGGAATTTTGTCATCTTAGCACGTCAATTTATTAATATAATTTTGTTATTTTTAGTGCATTAAAAAGACTTGTTACATTTTAGTTGCATCTGAACTTCAAGTGTTAAACAGTAAATAAAAATCTTAATTTTAAAGTGTCGCTAAAGTACTTATTCATTCAATTTTGTGACTATTATTAAAAGCCTTATTTAAAAATTATTTACTTGAAATAATGATAAAGGAATTGAATTAACATTAATTTAAATTTGTTTGAGCCTCTATCTTCATTTGATAACTATTTCAGATATTTTCTTATTTAATGTTTATTAGAATTCTAAAAATGTATTAAGAAAATGTTGATTTAAATTCAACAACATGAAACATTAAATAAATAAGCTCCAGCATTTTAAAAGTTAATAATTCATACATTCATATTACATTTCTTATGCAGCTTTATTAGATAGAAAAGAATGTACCATAAAATCTGGTATATAATGCACACTTTTAACACCAAATATAGTTTCGAAAATTACGAGTGCATGTTATACACTGAGTATAAAAAAAACTGACTTTAACTTTTTAAAAAATTCTCACCTGGGGGGGGGGGAGGTCTTAAGTAATTTTTTTCTCTGGTAAACTGTATCTTTCATTCAAAAGGGGATTAAGTTCGCAGTTTTTATTTTATTTAATAATGTATGAAAAGTGTTATAAAAGGTAAAACTTATATATGGCCAGATGTGATTATTAACATTCTTGTTTTCTTATTAAAAATTGAAAGTGCTAATCATTTTTATTTTGATAAATTATTAGATATTGTGTAATTTTAAAATGTGTTTAGAACATTGAAAATCTAATTGTGAGCCAATAAGAGTTCTAATTCACAAATTATTGTTTTAATTACAATGTTAAATTATAAAGCTAATTTATATCTCTTAATATTATTTGATTTTGGGAATTTTAAAAGCAGTAATCTTTTTTCAATTCCTACTATTTAGCTCACTCTCTTTATATATTTATCTTGTTCATATTTTCAATCAAATTTCAATAAAATACTTTCTATCCATTCAATCAAGTTCAAAATTTTTTTTAAAAATTTGGTGTGTATGACACTTGAGGTTAATACAGTTTTTTCAAATATTAATTAATTTAATTTAATTAATTATGCCAACTTAGATTCTTCTCCATTCTTTTAACAATGTAACTGTTGAGACAATGACAAAAGTTGTCATCGAAAACTAGTTTTTCAGCTAAACGAGTAAAACCGGGCATGCATTGTTACAACAATGCAGACAAATCATGCTCTTTTTTCCAATTCCTACTATTATTTCACTCTCTCCCTATATATTTATATATATATTACAAAAATATGCAAAAAATAGCTATATACCTACGATAACTATAGTCATGATAGAATAGATTTAGCCACAGAAATACTAAAGCAAACTCCTAGCCTTAGGAACCAGGAATGCAAGTTTAAACAATGTTTTTCGGCCAGCCAACCTTCACCTGAATTTCCCAATACTCTGGGGCATAGGGAAAGCAATAAATTTCTAGAGAAGTTTAACTATCATTATAGATAAAACCATAATCTATTAATGTAAAACGATAATATTATAGCCTGTAATAATTACTAAAATATTTAAAATCGAAGTTAAACTATTAGATAAAGACTTACCACGTGAATCATATTCGCCGGCTATGGACAATAACAGTATCGCATTAAGTTTTGATAAAGTAGCATTAATATTATATATATACATTTAAAAACTTGATATTTTATTTTAAAATTTATAGAAAATAAAAGTACCACCCAGACATATACAATTAATTTTAAGAAAATATAATATTGTTAATTTACTTAGCTAGAGGCGCCATCTATCTATAAACTGTACAACTAATAACTTTTTTTATTTAACTATTAGGTAACTTTTTATAAATTTAGGAGGGTAACTGTGTTCCATACAATGTTTAATAAAGTTATTAATATTTAAATATATATTAAATTTATCACTAACTTATACCTTGTTATGATAAGTATAATTGAAAATAATATTTCTATAAATTGATATAGAAATGTTTGAATTAATACACAATGATACATCCAAGTAATTAGTTTTAACTGGATTACTATTAATTTTAATTTGCTTTAAATATTCCGGATAAAAATTAATATTGGGGTTAAAATTATTATTTTTACCAAAAATAATTAGGTCATCTATGTATCTAAATATGTAATAATCATTATTAATAATATAATTATTTTCGTAAAAGTGTAAATATAAATTAGCCAAACTATTGCTAGCAGGGCCACCTTGAGTCAAACCTTTGGTTTATTTGTGCAGAGAACCATTAAAATTAATGTAGTTTTCTTTTAAGACTAAATTTATTAGAGTTCTAAATTTTTGTAAATTAATATTAAGGTTATAATTTCTATGATTATCTAAAATTACCCTGATTATATCATTGATATTAATGGAATTAAAAAGATCTTCAAAGTCATAACTATAAACTGAATAAATATTTTTATTTTTAAAAAAATCTATAATTTCTTTACTATTTTTAATTATAGCTTTATTATATATATATTATATATATATATTCAAATTTTCAATCATTAATAAAATACATTCTATTCATCCATTCAAAGTAGAAATTGACTTAAAATTTTTTTTATATTACTTGTTAATCACTTAACTTGTTCAGGACCACTATAACATATGCATGATCACTTGTATGATACCATGGGCCCTGAAAGGAAAATCAAGATTTCAATCGGGTGTGTTTTTATTTTAATTATTAAATGACACTAGATGGTGGTTGAAATTTATTATAATTTCAAATAATGGTTCACAGAGCTTTGACCTTCAATATGTGCTTTTGATTTCAAGTTTTTTTTCTTAATTTCATCTGGGGTATTTATAAGTATGTACTGCATGTGTTTGGCTCTTTCAAGAGGATTGGGCATTTAAAGGGTTGAGATTTACTGTGCTCTGGGTTTCTGTTTATATTTTGATAGATTGGGAAAAAAGACGATAGGCTTTTCAGTTAATGCGGGAGTAGAATTATCATTTGGGGTTTGCTAGATAGTAAACATACTGGCCAAATGATGTCACCTCATCCAATATTTTAATGCTACTGCCGTTTTCTTTGTATAAAGCATAACTCGCCATGGTATTGATGTAATAAGCTTCTTGACGTGTCTCTACAGTGATTTCAGACTATGCTTTATGAAGTGATATTCTTTGACATATGTTGGAAGGTTATTTGACTCTCCTACATGCTTTTCCAGTTCATCCCACAGATTTTCAATTACACTGATATCTGGACTTTTTGATGGCCATTTCAGATGATGAAATAACACCATGGCTTTGTTTAAACCGAATCCGAACAGTTATGGCATGACTGAGAGTAGCATTGTTGTCCTGATATATTTCATCACCATCTGGGAACCAATGTTCCATTAATGGTTTAACAACATTTTCTAGATGAGATAAGTTCTTATTTCCAGTTTTGTTACCTTTTTTAGGATAAGGGCATCAATCCCATTCCAATGAAATGCTCCTTAGATCATTCATCTTTTACCTCCAGCCTGCACAACTGGTTGTATGCAATCTGGAGGAAGAGTTTCATGTTGCTCCTGACAAATACTTTGCCTCATTTGCAAAAAGTGCAAAACGGCTCCCATCTTGTCCATAAAACTTTTTTCCATATTTTTACATCCCAGATTTTGTATTCTTTAGCCCAAGCATAATGATTTTTATCAATTTAAAGCTGACAAATAGGGTTTTTGTGTTGGTCATCGACTTTCAAGCTCAAGGAATTTAAGTTCTCTTTGTATTGTTCAGTGAGAGGTCTTTGTTTCCATATAAGTTGAGTTTCTTTGTAATTTGTAGAGCTGTCAATCGTCTGCTTTTCTTATTTTTCTCCACAATCGCTTCAATTTTCTCTCATCACATTTTGCCTATGTTCTCTAGATGATGAAGCTTTTATGCTACTTTTAGTTAAATATGCTTTATACATCCTTTTATATCCTTTATATATATGCTTTTCTTTGATATTTTAATTTGTTTGAAATTTCAGATACTTTCACACTATTTTGATGCATAGAAACAATCTGCCCTCTTTTAAACTCACTAATAGCTTTTGTTGATGGCATCATAAAGCAAAAAAAAAAAAAAAAATAGTTTTATAAAATTAAAACAATTTTAACTTTAAATAATAGAGTTGATTACTTTGATTGATAGTTTTTCTAAGATATTAATGAATATTTTCTATAATTGCAATTTAAAGAAGAATAAAAGTAAAAACAAGTGGTAGGTGACAATTCATTTCGCCACTATGTTTATTTTGTATGTTTTGGATCAGTATCAGCATGACAAAAGGGTGAAGTATTTAAGTGAAAAACAAACTTTTAAAATCTTTAATTTTTAGTAAATTTTTAAATTTTTGTTCAGAACTCACATGGTAAAAGGTTTCGCATATTTATTTTCAGAAACTGCAAGGGTATTAAATGTTTAAGTCGTAATTCGAGTAATTTTTAAAAAATTGTTCAAAAAATTTTGGGTACTTCGATTTTTTAAATTATTAGGTCAAAGAAAACAAGGCAAAACACTCTTTTAGGACACAAGCTTGATTGATCATGACAATGGAAAAGAGATACAATGTGATTGGAACATTGTCTATTAACTATTCTAAAATATGGAAAAGCACTGTTGCTAAGTGTAAAATGTCAAACTGTTGCAATGTACCTTCAAAAAGGGAAATTATCCAATTTCATATGTTAATTAAAACATGCACTTTTGTAAAATGAAATGTTTGCCAGTTAAATAAGCAGAAAAAATTATTTACTTATTGTTGAATGTTTCTATTTTGAAGTGTGGGATAAAAATATTTAAAGATACAGGTTGGCCAAATATTGATGGCCATGATGAAAATGATTTAACTTAGATATATTATTAGATTAAAAAATATTCTTATATATTTTTAAGTTCAATTTTTACTTTTGTTTCACAATGGAAGTATTTGCTTCATTGTCAAAGTACTTATAAAAGCTTTCAAATACACCTTAAATATTATAGTCAGATGTCTATTAATTTTGCAGAACATTACATTGTGTTAAAAATCCTTTTTTATATTTTCAACAACTTCCTAATCCATTAGTTATATGTTAATATAAAATTTTTTGAAGTTTTACCATAGATTTTTCAAGTTAAACCTCCTAATGCAATATTAGTGTCCAGAATAAATATCAAAGTTCAAAACCAACAAATATTTCAAAAGCTATTAGTTTTTATATCAGCACTATTAGAGCAATAAAACCGAAATAAAAGAGAGAAGTGTTGTATTTTAATGGTGTTGTACTCAATGAAAAAAATTTTTTGTCTACATTTCTTGGTTAGTTAAAATTTGAAGCAGTTGAGGGAAAGCTATTGAATATAGTTATGTTTGAACACAAATAATCAAATGAATGTCTAAATAAGATATATAGTTACTGTATTTACTCGAATGTAAGCCGCACTATTTTTTCTGTGTTTATGCTACTTAAAATCAAGCGTGGCTTAGAATCAAAGGCAAAGCACATCTGCTGTACTTTTGGACATGTCCAGGGCTTTCGACAGAGTCTGGAGACAAAAATTGATTACTAAACTTTATTATGTTTTTGGTATTAAGGGTAAAATTTTGCCTTAGATCTCAGATTTTTTACAAAATATATCAATAAGAGTGAAATATAAAAATACTTTGATCCTTTTGGATTGAGACATGGGGTTCAGGGGTCCACAGGGTTCAGTCCTAAGCCCGATACTGTTCTCTTTATATGTTTCTGGTCTTGAGAAGGAAATCAATAAGTATAATAATGTTGCTCTCTTTGCCCATGATATCATCATTTGGTATTCGAATTCTTACATTAAAAAAATAGACTAATTTAAATTCTGCACTTTCTGCAGTCTGTACCTTTGCTGAACAGCAAAAAATGATTTTTAATACCTCAAAGTCAAAGGTTACCTTTTGCACCACCAATAGACATCTCTATAACTATCAATATACTGTTTTTATGAATGACAGTCAAACTACACAAAAAATGCCAAATTCTTGGGTTGCATTCTGGACCCAGAGATGTTGAGTAACAGACATATAGAGGCCCAAGTAGTCAAATGCAGAAAAAGACTTAACATTCTCAAATATATTTCCGGATGTGACTGGGCGCAGACGCTAATACTCGAAGGACAACCTACGTTTCACTGGTTAGGCCGATTTTGGAATATGGCTTTCTGGTTTATGTTTGTGCTTCTGAAACTAACTTAAATTTACTTGAACGAGGGCAACCAAGTATTGCAAGAGTAATTAATTGCCTTCGTAATAGCTGCCCTAATAATGTTGTTTTGTATGAGAGTGAAATCACCACCTCTTTCTATGAGAAGAAGCTGCGGCCTGGTAAAATATTACAAATACGTTATCTAGCTGCAATGACTAGCACAGAACTTCTGTCTATCTCCATTCTTGGCTCAATAACAGGCGGTTAAAGAAACATAGCCTCCTTTTCTTTGGCAGTTGATATGGGCCTGTTTTCTGGTAATGTTGAACCCCTCACTCCTTAAAGCCCTTTTCCCATTTTAAGTTCGACTCTGATCGGATACATTTCCAGACTGAGCGATTGACCAGGGTGTGTAAAAGGTCTAATTTACCAGAATTTACTAGACAGATTGCTCTAAAGACAGTTCATGGCATCCCTCATTCTGCATTAAAAATCCATACTGATGGCAGCAAGAGCGACTGGTATTTTTGGAAGCGGCGTGCACATTAAAACACCTGATGGTACATTTGACATCAAGATTAGGAATATTAACTACTGTTCTGTTTTTAGGTCTGAACTTATTGCAATTTATAAGGAATTGCAACATTTATTAACACTGCTTCTGACCTTGCCTTCAGGGAGATTTGGATTTTAACTAACAGCCATGCTTCTATACAGCACCTTTCTTGTTGTACAACAGTTGGGGATATGACAAGCCTAAATATTCTGGATATTGTGGTTCGACTTTCTTCTAGACATTATATATATACTTTCAATGGATCCCCTCCCATATTGGATTGAATGGTAACGAGATAGCCGATAGTTTGGCCTAGTCTGCAACTACTGACACCTTACAGGGTGACACTTGTCTAATTTTTTCTGAACTCTCCTGTATTAAAAGAATAGAATTAAATGCATTTTTGAGAATACCCCCAGCTCACCCATGGTTTTATGGATATAGTGTGTGTGTAGCTTAGCTACACCATCTAAGACAGTGATTCCCAAAGTGGTCTATATAGACCCCAGGGGTCTATGACAACATGCAGGAGTCCACGACAGCGATAAAATAATTTGGGGGTCCATGAAGTGTAAATGAGGGTCTACGATACTGAATCTCCTTATACCAGTCCATGAGTTTAATTTTAAAAGAAAATTTAATCAAGTGGAAACCAGATTTACCTGTTTTAACAGATTTATTTACTAAATATAATGAAGTTAATTTGCAGTTACAAGGACCATCATTTCGGCATTTTTTGCAATAATTAGGCTAAGGATTATAATTTTGGATGTCTCGAATTTCTTAGTTTCTCAATTTGCCACAAACAATCTGCCAGGAAAAGGACGTTTTAATATACATTCAACATTTAAATACCCTTTATTCTGATTTTGAAACTAGGTTTGAGAATTAATTGGGGGTAATTAATTAGATTTGATAATTAATTAATATGGTCACATTGAAAGAAAAAATAAATGTCATATTTCAAAAGGAACTGACCGGATTAGGCACTAAGAAAATCTTAAAGTAAAATTTAGAAACGAATATAAGCAATTTTAAGGGCACCAGATTCATCTTTTCCATTAAAAGCCTTTGTTTGTTGCTCAGTTAATTTATGTAAGAATTATTTTAAGTAATTAAATTTTGATTTAATTAATTAACATGTGTGTGTCTTAGGTTTTAAAAGCTATACAGCTACATTTAGCAATATAAATATTTTAAATTAAGTATAGTTCTATACCGGCTGTTCAAAAAACATTTAAGTTGATAAATTTGCAAAAATTCATTATTAGGTAAGTAGGGGTCTACCCAAAACCGAAAAACATGGCAAGGGGTCTATGAGACAAAAAAGTTTGGAAACGTATGATCTAGGATAAGAAACAATAACAACAACACAAAAACAAAACTAATGCTCAGAATCCTCTTGGCCAAAACATTTCCTAAATTGAGAATTTTACTTATTTTAATTGAACTCAATGGCGCAACAGCCTATGCAGGGCCGACGGCTACTATGCCTATCTCAGTTTTCATGACCTTGGGCACTAAGGTGCATGAGCAGATATCCCAGTCAGGTGGTCAGTCTGCCGTGGAACCCCCGGTGTTTAATGCCCGATCAAGCTTGGTACTCATTTAGCGACCCACTGAAGGTGCCGCGGCTTGCTTCTCAGTCCCCTCAGGGGGCTCACCTTCTTTAGGTGAGTAGGGGTGTCACAATCCCGAGGTGCCCTAGTGATCTTTTCCTTTTCCCACGGGGTTTACTGTCTTTGGCAAACATGGGCTTCACGAACCCGGGGTACCCTAGTGATCCTTCTCTATTTTCGACCCTCTTTCTTGTCATTCAATTCATTCTTTCTTTCTCTCTTCCCGTCTAGACCACAGATATTAAAACAAATGTTTGGCGCAGTATAGCCGAAATCGGCTCTTGCGCCAATAAACCCCAAAATCACTCACTTGCTTCTCAGTAGTCCCTAAAGGGAAATATGTGTGAACCTTCCCTAACCGATGGGAGATTCAATCAGTCTGCAAACAACTTTGGCCGATAACGCAACCCCAAAATCGGTGGGTGTGCTTACCTACAAAATAGTAGTTTTTAATTTATGCTTAATTGCTTGTGTGTCGTTATAATAAATGTTTAAAAACGAAAATTAAAGACTGCTTTTTGAAAAGTGAATACGCGACAGAAGGGATGAGAGACTGAGACGGGGGACCAAACCCAGCTTAGATTTACATATATGGCTTGCTTTATTTTTATTTGTAAGTGTTATTATATTGTAACAGGACAGAACTTATTTCATACTTCCGCAAGTAAAAACACTTAAATTTCACAATTATGATTGTAAAATAAGATTTGTTTGGCTAATATTAATGCTTTGATTAAAAAAAACAACGATTTTGTTAATTACTTCTATCAGTTTTGACCTTTTATTTATGAGAAAAACTAAATTTTTATATCTTGAGAGGACTACGAAGGGAAACATGCATGCAATGAACGAATGTAAGGATTAAATATTTGTCTATTAATTTAAATATTAGAATCTGTTCTTACAAAATATATTAAAAATAAATAATCTGATAAATACTAATTGAGATTAAAAACTGAAATACCACACTTTTATGTAGAAAAACTATTGTATTGAATTTTACAAGAATGCAAAATTTGTACTTGAAATTCTATACCAGTGATTCCCAAAGTGGTCTAAATTGACCCCCAGGGGCTTATGACGACTTGCAAGGGGTCCACATAAGCGAAATAATATCCATGAAATGTAAATGGGGGGGGGGGAGTCTATGATAGTGACTCTCATTGAACCAGATTGTGACTTTAATTTTAAAAGAAAATTAAATCAAGAGGACACCAGATTTTACCTATTTAACTAATTTATTTACTAAATATAATGAGGTTAATTTGCAATTATAAGGTGACAGCATAAATTTGATTAAATCAAGGACCATTTCAACATTTCTTCCCAAAATTAAGCTAAAGCAGTATAACGTTGGAGGTTGCGAATTTTCTCAATTTGTCACACACCTGTCAGAACGTTTAAATCTACGTTCTGCATGAAAATGCCCTTTATTCAGATTTTATTAGGTTATATATATATATATATACTATCTATTTAGAAACTAGGTTGGAGATTGCTTTGACTATGGTAATAATACCACAGTGAACAATCAATTCATATGGTCGCATTAAAAATAAAAGTTTCATATTACAATAGGAACTGATCAGAATAAGCACCAACAAAGATCTTAAAGCAAAGTTTAGAAATGGATATAAGCAATTTCGGCTTTAAAGAGACATACTTGTTATTTGTCGTAAATTATGGAATATAGATAAATGTTTTTTAAATTGCTTTTCCTAGTGAGGAGTTTTAGCGCGGTTGCCAATCTCCGAAACAAAAAAGAAAAATTGGTCACCACTAATAGAAGAGATGGTTTAAACCCCTGACATGTGTGACTGAGATACCAAATGTTGAAATTTTTTTATTGAAGCACCAGATTCATCCCTCCCACTAAAAGTTTTGTTTGTTGTGCAGTTATTTTATGTATTAATTAAATTTTAATCTAATTAACCCGTTCAGGACCATGATCACATATATATGATCACGCGTTTCTCCCTCCAGGCCCATGGTATCATATATGTGATTGCGCTTTCCCTTCTCTGAGGCCCATGGTCACACCAGTGTGATCAGAGTTTGGAACAGTTTTATAATAATTTTTACAAGGCACTAGTTGATGTTTAAAGCCCCCTTTTTTTTCCGAATAATGTTTCACAAAACTTTGAACTTCAATATATGACTTCGGCTCTGAGTTTTTTTAATTATATCCGAGATATTTATGAATGTAAACAACTGCACATGTTTAGATTTTTCGAGAGAATCGAGCATTTAAGGGTTTGAAATTTATTGCGCTCTAGATTTCTGTTTATATTTTGACTAAGTTGGAAAAAGAAGCAAAGTTTATTGGGCATTGCACATTCATAATAATAGTTTCAGTATTTATTTTATTTGTGGTACATATTCACATCAATAATTTTAATACTCAAAAGATATTTAAAAAGCAGATCTTCATAGAACAAACGCGATGACTCATTTTTAACGAAAAAAAGAATCTTCTGACTGTGACTCATTTTACAAGCTTTTATTTAACTTGCAATGTATGTATGTATGTATTTGTTTGGGTGGAATCTTGCAACTCAATTTTGAAGCTGATATCTTCAACCGATTGAGCTGAAATTTTGTATACACGTTTAGTTTGGATGGCAATGTATGTTTTGACCATTTATATTTCGATATTGCAATTAGTTAAAAAGATGTTAATTAAAAACCTTAAAACGCATAATTGTTTTACCCCTGTACGCTGTTTATTCCGCTATGCTCGGCGATACAAAATGAAGCACTAAGAGGGGATTTTTTTTTGAGTTTTGACGTTTTTAAAGCAGCTGTCTCATTTTTTTTTAAAACTCAGACAAAAAATAATTACAAAATTGGAAGGATCATTTATTTCGCCACGATACCCTACAAAATAATATTTGTATTTTTTACGATTTTTTTTTAAAAATGAGTCAAAATCTATACGTTTTTATGAAAATGATTCTAAATTGTTTCGCATGAACTTTTTTTCGTTTAAATGAATCGACATTCCGAACTAAAACAGCACATGCTTTGCTCTTTAAGAATCAGTCATTTAAAAAGTAAAATGTCGTAAACTTTTTTTTAAAAATGATTTTTCAAAAAATACTCAATTTTAATTAAACATTTAATAACTTCGTCATTTATAAAGATAATCTCACGAAACCTTTTTTCGTGTGTAGAAGAATATTACCCAAAATCTGTACAAAGATTGAAAAAATTACGGATTTTAAAAAAAATTGTGGTTTTTCGTTTAATACCCTCTTTTTGCAAGAATTGATTCATCTAAACCAGAGATGGCGAACCAGCGTTGAATGAGGTACAGGCCGAGAAACCTGTCCAGCGATAACTAAAAAGTAAAAAATAAATTAAAAGTAAAAGAGCTTTTTAAAAACAAGCTTTTATTTAAAAAGCTCTTTTACTTTTAATTTATTTAATTCAGTAAGAACAAACGATTATTTTTCGTTGCTGTCGCATTTAGAATTGCCACAACCATAAGAACAGAAAACATAATACTAAACTGATACTAAGAAAGCAAAAAGCATTACAAGGATTATAAAAAAAATAATAAATTAGCTGTTATTTAAAAGATTTGTATAAGTTAGAACTTCATCAAGTTTATGTGAGAGTAAATTCATCGCTTGAAATTTGCCAGATAGTATTTTGTAAGTTTCACGTTTTTTTTAAATCAAGATGGCGAAAAGATTGAAAAGAGTACTTTTTTTTATTAACATGAAAACATTTTCTTTAAAATTCGCAATTGTTTTTTTGAAATATAGCGAAAATATTTCTACTGTACATTTAAATATTGTCAATATGAAAAAATGTAAATTTTATCGTATTTGATTGCATTTAAGATTTTACATGAATTTGTAAATGAAATTAGGCTTAGCATGGAAATTAATATGGTCTTTTGGATTAACCCCGTATACTTTTGGATGGTGCGGGTCTGGGGAAACGCTTCTTTCTCCTTTCACCGGTCCTGAAGGGGTTAACACGTGCTTTTAAGTTTTAAACACTATACTTCACTACAATTAGAAATTTAGTTCTTTTAAAGTAAGTAGCTCTATACTAGCTGCCAAAAAGACATTAAAATTGATAAATTTGTAAAAATTAAATATTAGAGGTAAGCAGGGGTCTACCCCGAACTGAAAAATATGGCAATGGGTCTATGAGACAAAAATGTTTAGGAAACTCCGTTTTTCACTTTTATAGAAAACATAAATTAACTTAAAATCCGGCGTGTAACTCGCACCTATACTTCCAAGCTACTTAAAAAAAAAAAAAAAGTTTTAGATATATTCGCTGTATAATCACCTCCTTCTTTACGAAGGAACCTGAAATGTACGTATGCAATGTTATTATTATATTTGAAATCATTTATTTGGATTTTGAAAAAAAGAATATACTTCTGGAACTGCAATCCTTTAAGTTCATAAGGAATGTTACTTTTTTATTAATAGTATTTCGTTATATATTGAAGTCTAATTTTTTTCTATACTCATCCCCCCCCCTTCTATTTTTAAAGCTATCATATTTATACCTGGCGTATAACGCATAACTGTAAATTTCAATCTTATTTTTTTTTTGTGTGCTAAAAGTGCGCGTTATACACCGGATTTTACAGTACGCTGTTTAGCACGGAAGGATTTTTTATTACTAGGAAGTAGTTTATCTGCTACCACTGTTTCTTTGTCTTTTTTACAAGTTTATGCTACCAAGTAAAAGTAATAAACCTTTCAATTTTAATACAAGTTGGTAATTTATCAATTTAAATTACATACCTTAGATTTGAGAGGGCTCGGATATTCATAAAATTCTATAGAGCAGTGGGTCTTAAACTTTCGATCGCCGCGGCCCTCCTTTACGTAACTACGTGAGATTGCGGACCCCCAAGATTTAAAATACCGCGCTTCCTGACTCCCAACACATAGCTTAATAACCTTAAAACTTCTTAGTGTGGAGAGCTTATAATATACCTAAAGTGGTGCTCCGTTGTAATATGTATTTCCACTAAGTGATTCTTTTCATCTTTCTCCTATGTTTTTTTTAGCGAAACAACTGTTGAGTGATTGATGTAAGAAATTATGTTCTTTTTAAAAGCAATGTAAATTTTAAGAAATCATCACTTTTATGACATTTAACCCGGCACTTCTCGCGCAGGGTGTGTCATACCCACCGACTAACATTTTTCAATGCTCCTTCTAAACCTTTTTTGGAAAATGCATAGTTTCTCGTGTAGGTCACTTTAAGGTCATATCCTTTGAGGGCTTTAGCTTGTAGGAGAATCCTAAATATATATTTTTGGATATCGCATCTTTGGGTATGTCATACCCTGCGCTTGAATCACCGTTACAGTTCTGAATGCATGAGAGCGTTTTAAATCTTCCTTATGCTATATCATATTATTGTAGTTATGATGAAGAAATATGATATTTAAGTAATTTAATAGATACAGTATTTAATAGGTATAGTGCAACAGTATTTTCGGATGAAGAAATTCTTTTCGTGGATATGATGAAAAACCAAAGGATGAGGAGTATAACAGCTAGTATGATTCCTCCATTAAAATCGATCCAGATTTAGAAAAGGGAGACACTGTTGAAAATAAATGTTTTATATGTAGAGATACAAAAACATTGGGGGGGGGGGGGAGAACGTAATTTTAAAGGCGACAACCGGTACACATCTTCTTGTCCACTTTCAGATGAACTTTTGAAGGAAAAAAACTATTACTGGAACTATAAGAGAAAACAAAAAAGAAATTCCAAAATTTTTGAATTTAAATAATAGAGAAGTTTACTCCTATATGTTTAGTTTTAGAAAGATGCAGATTAAAAAAAAATAATAAGATCCAGTGAAAGCATCGCACTCACTCGCGACGAGATTAAAGGAGTGTATAAACAATGTTCTGAATGCCCTTATAAAAGGAACAGAAAAACTAAATTTACTTTTGAAAAATGTAATAAACATATTGTATTTCCTACTTTTCTTCCTTTTTAATCTTCGTATATAAATTTTACGGTAAAAATACAATGTAAACACCCTTGGGTGTGACATACCCTGCGCGAGAACTTTTTTCACGCGAGTGATGCCGGGTTAATGCGTAACCACTTTATTTTAAATTATTCATTGCACTAAATGCAATTGTTTTTTTTTTTTATGCAAATGGAGAAAGAAAATTTGATTGATTTTTTAAATGTATTATAGTGTAAATCAAATCGCGTCACACAGCCAATTCCAGTCTAGGTATCTAGGAATTAAATTTTGCGTCTTTTCACTTTTGCAGAAAAAAAAATGTGAATTATGAATGGATGAAGACTACTTTTCTTAAAGGAATTCTTCAGAATTAAAGAAATCAAATTTGTTTACGTACTAGATTAAAATTAATGACCTTAATTGAGCAAAATTGATCCCTCATTCATTAATTAACTAAATCTGGCATTTCCTCTTATAGAACTCGCTAACCAACCTGAATTTATACTTCAAAAATATCTTTTTTCGATCAAAATATTATGTATAAACTTAAAAAGAAATATATTATAAAGAGTTAATTTCTGAGCGATTTTGAAAAATTAAAGTTAAATTGAATATTATTTACTTTCTGCGATCAATAATTGCTAGTTTTAACAGACTTTTGAAATTGTTTGTGTCGAGATTTAAAGACATTTTAATCGGAATACAAGTACAACGGAAACGTATTGTCGTAAAATCGTAGCAGTACCGAACTCTTTCAAAGGGAACTTATCACACTCGAGCCTCTATTTTCTCCATACTGTGGGTTACTTAAATTTAATCCTACTGAAACCAGACAAATCAACATTAACAGCTGTAATTTACATTATTTTTTGCATAAGGATCAACTAATTTGTAGAATAAATTTTATCGAGGTATTTCATTATTTTTTTAGTCATAAAACTTTAACGATACCGCTACGTATTTTTAAAGTAAATTTTTCACTTTGACTTAAAGCATTGGTCTTCAAACTGTGTTCTGCGGAACACTGGGGCTCCACGAGTCAAAACAAAAATTTGGAAAGAAAATTATGAATGTGTAAGCAAAATAATAGATACACATTCTCTACAGCCGTGTTTCCCAACGCGGGTCACACTTTCTCCGGTGTGGAGACTTAAAAAAAGTAGTTCGGTGTCCGAAAGCCTAAAAAAATTCCCTGCAACTTAAACTTCTTTGTATACTTGAGTTCGAGTTCTATTACAAGAGATACATTTTGGAAAAAGATTGGACCCCCCACCCAAAAAAAAGTGATAAAAAGTACTTTCGTGTTTTACGACATGGTTAAAAGGGTGAATGTGAAAAGAGTGGATCAAAATAACCTTGAGAAAAAGACCCTTTTTCAAGGAAAAATATTGGAAACTTGCGGCAATTTGACTTTGGAAGTATTTTTTTTAGCTTCGTGTGATAAAAAATAGGGCAAAAATCGTAGAAATATTCATTCCGTTTACAAACAGCAAAAGGTAACTATCTTTATTTTCAAATTCTCTTCAGGTTCTTAAGATTTAATGCACTAGTGTTTGAATCATCGTGAAAGATTAAGTGAAAAAATAATTAAAAATATTTGATTACATTTCCTTTTATTATTTTGCTTATCTTTTTTTTTTCGTTTCACATACATATTCATTACCAGCATTTTTTTAGAATGTTTTTTTTTTAATTTTTATTATTAACATGCTTTAGAGTGGTTTTTCTTAGCTTGAATGTATTATAATCTTTGAAAAACATTTTCAGATAATATTTTTATTCAAAAGAGAAAAAAATATGCCTCTCATATTGAAAAAAAAATTATTCTGTCGCTTAAAAAGGCCGATAGTAGTTCATTAAAAAAAAAGAATAATAATGAGCTATGAGAGTACAATCATTGATTATTTACAATAAAATAAAAGGATTTTAAAAGAAAAATATATGGCTGAATGAAATAAAACATTTATTATGATAATTTTGCTTTGTGCTTAGTAATAAATAAACACCTCTATAATTGTCAGGTATTATTTATATTGCTTCAAACTAAAGGAGAGTTTACAAAGAAAAAAATGTGTTCATCTTCCTTATAAATGGATATTTTTTTCCTCTTTTTAATTATGCAGTGGCACTTCTTCTGGAAATCGCAAACAACAAAGGACAGGAATAAAAACCCTTAACGACTGGCCAGAATCGAGATTCCTTTTGTCTCAGTCGTCCTAGGCATGCACGATGTAGCTGTGAACCGGTAGGTCGGTGGATCAAATAAACACCCCTGCCAAGGTCAACTGCTTGTCGCTTAAGTGGTGATCCAGGAATTGAACACTAGATGGCAGAGCACAGACTAACGGTACTGGTTGGTTATGCATTAATTCCATGCAGAAGCTAACCAAGACATTCTCAACAAATCAAGACTAGTGATTCAAAACGGCAACAGCGCACGCGTCAACTAGACCCGCCATCTCATCAAGACATTGCCCGCAACATCCACTAAAAAACGTCCCGATGACACTCATACCTACTGGAGATTTTTTTCAATTGCAATGATTGACTGAAAAACAACCTTCTTTCAGTATCGTTCAGAGAGTAAAAAAAAAAAAAAAACTTTCTTCTCTAGGAAGGGGGTACGCAGAGGCACCTCCTTCTGCAAGTCGCAAACAACAAAGGGCAAGTGACAGTCTCAGAATTCCTTTCATCTCAGTCGTCTAAGGCATGCATGGCGTAGCTGCGGGCCGGTTGGTCAGTGGATTAAATAAACACCCTTGCAAAGGTCAACAACTTGTCGCCGAAATTGTATCTAGTAAAAAAAGGGAAACCACAACCACAAGTTTTTTCTAATCTATTCTATTAAATGAGTCTTTATCGTATAAGACTAAGTTTGTAAAACTTGCACAAATTCTTTTTGCTGCATATTATACATTATGATTAAGATGGATTTACACTACATCATAATTACGACCTTTCACACAGCCAGTTTGAAAGGATTTTTAATGTAGTCTAATAACTAATCATGTGGATAGTTAATTATAAAAATAAATATAAAAATTTTAAAAGTTTTTTTTTATTAATCTAAAGAATACAAATATCATAATTTTTATCTCAATGCAAAATGTTCTTTTAAAATTATTGAAATTTTTTTCTGACACCAATGAAGATTTCGAAGGATGATTATTATGTAGATAATTATTTGAATATGCAATGAAGTCGACAGAGAGTGGAGTTAGCAGCTCTAACAAGCAAACAACGACTTTTAAGTCTCAATAATTTACAAAGTATCTTAAAATTATTTTTCAACCTGAATAAAGTATTTTTTATCTGTTCATTAACACGTAACAACCTGTGACGTACAGAAAGTGGGATTGAGGGTACCCCTACCACAGACTAAAAAATTTTTGAATTCTACATTTAAAAAAAAAAATGTGTTGTTGCTTATGCCACCTGATCGACAGTAACATCAGATCAAGGTCCACGAAATTCATTGCGGCGAAGGGCTAGAATTTTACGCCTGTCGCTTAGCCTTAGCTTTGAGCCCCCCAAGAGGGTCACAGTGCGATTTTGCTCACGCAACACGATAGATGGCGACACCGTTCGGACCCACAGATTTAACGAGCACGTTCTCCGATTTGTACTCCGCGGGCATTTGGTGACATCGGACATCGAACCCAGGTCTGGGGTCCGATGCTCTAACCACTAGGCTACCCACGGAACCAAAAAGAAAAAAAAAATGTAACCCCTTCCGTTGTAGTAGTCCTTGTATGCCACTTATTACAACTTTAATCCTTAATTACAGTCAGTACAAATAAAAAGTATTGCCGAATTACTATTTTAATCTTTCCCAAAACTTTTTAAGCATAATATGACTCATTTAGGTCATAGACAGGGACATCTCAAGGCAAGGTACCAGAGTCTCAGCCTCAGTGGGGGCCTTGTTTCGTTCTCGATTCAGTCTTAATAAGACAATGATCCGGATAATTTTAATGTTCTAATATTATTCGCGCACATTTCTCCAAAATACAGAAGTTCAAACTTGTACTTCAACTGGTAAAACTGGCAAGACTGTATTATTATGTGATGTCCGTTGCCCATGTCTAGGCCTAGGCCTAATACCATAAACAATCATGCAACTCATTTAGTCGAAATGCGGCAGTCGGTGGAGCCGGTTTGTGCCAAGGCTTGTGAGTCGTGCACAATTATTTGTTTCAAATGACCGTTTCAACGAGTATTTGACAATGCATGCTATATACCACGGATTAAGTCGATCGGGATCAACCGGTGGACCGCCAAGACATTTTGAGGTGACCGCCTTTACTGAGACCTAAGACGCGCATAATAAAAGAAGTATATTTATGGAACGAAGAAGCCAGCTAAACTGGAGAATCAGCTTTTCCCAACGATGCCACTACATTTACTTCAGCAAATGATTCGATACAGATGTAGAGACACATACTTTCATTGGAAGCGAAGGTTGACCCTTTACACATTCGCTGCCGCTGTAGGGGAAAAAAGCGATTACCACGATGCCAGCCGTAGAAAGGATTTTTTCCCCACACCGACTGAAAGAGAGAATAAATGTTGATGATTAGTTCTTCCCGTGATGGCACGGGATTGGGTTCTCATCATCCCGTAGGTCTATGGGATTGGGTTCTCGAGTTGATGTCATGTCCGCTATGTCGCGGGAGTCGGCAGCGAACAAATTAAGTTTTACATTCATCGGTTCACGTATGTTCTCCACTAACAGCATTAAACGCGTTCACGCTATATGGTTTAGCAGTCGCTCTTAGTTGCTCAAGCATTCAGCTTGGCAATTTTGTGTTTCTTTAGTAAAAATAGAAATCTGCCATATTTTAAAAGAGGGGCACAATGTAAAAAAAAAGTGTTCAGAAGATATAAGATACAATTTTACTATAGAATGGCCACAACCTGCGCCACTGGCTGGACCGCAACACCTTAAAAACGTTAGAAGTAGCCCGTACCCTAGAAAAGTCTGCCCACCCCTGCTATATACTGTCTACTTTTAAAGATCTCACGTAGGGCATATTTTTTGCCTCAAGGCATTAGAAAATATTTCTCTGAGCCCTGATCTCAGAAAGTCCTTAGACGTCCTGGCCATATATAAGTGGTTTTTTTTATCAGTGTTGTATGAAACACTGAAAATTAAATAAAGTATCGACATATCAAGAGATTCGACATTAAAATCTAAATTTAAACATGAACAGCTTCCAAATTTTAGATTGCAGTTCCATGCAGAATACACAGCTATAAACATTTTAATGTCATTTTGAGCAATTTAAGAAAAAAATATTTATCGACGTATGTTGAGACTAAAACAAATTAAATACAGAATAAACGCTTGCAGATAATTTCACAGTATACTTAGATTTCGATTTATGTCAAAAAATACAAGTCAGAAATTAAATATAAGCATAGGTGGAGCTCTCAAACTACTGTTAATGATGAGTGAATTAGATTAAAATTTATATATAATTTTTACAATACCTATATATAACATGTCTGTCTACCGTAAAATCCGCCGTATAACGCGCCCCTGTACTTTCAAGCTGCAACTTAATTTTTTAGGTAAATTCACCGTATAATGCTCACCCCCTTTTTTACGGAGAAGCCTGAAATTTACTGCTCAATGCTCTTATGTCTTAAAGTCATTTATTCAAAGTATTGTTCTAAGCTTTAGAAAAAAACGTATACTTCTAGAGCTGGGGTGGACATTAAGTCGATCGCGATCGCTCGGTGGTCCGCCAAGACATTTTGGGATGACCGCCTTTACTAAGACCTAATTATCATTCCATTATACGAAGGTCTAGAAGTACCGTATTTATTCGAATCTAAGCCCCATCCCAAATTCTCAACAAGATTTTGTGAAAATTGAAAAATAGTCTAAAATCGATATACAATTTTACGAAATTAAAATAAATTTAAAAGGAAAACTAAAGAAGTGAATAACTACCGTAAAATACGGCGTATAAAGTGCACTTTGAATACAAAAAATGTGATCGAAATTTACGGGTGCGCGTTATACGCCGTGTAAAAAAATGACAGCTTCAAAAAAAGAAAAGAAAAAAGGTAAACACAGAAAAAAAATTAGGCTTGTACATATATCGAAAAACTTTATTTAAGAGAAATGACAATCTTTATAAACGTAAAGGGTTGTAGCTCTTGAAGTATTCTAATTTTTTCTACAACTTGGAATAATAACTCGAATAAATGACTTCAAAACATAAGAGAATTGCACACGTATATTTCTAGTTTCTTCGCAAAAATGGGGTAGCTTATTATACGGCGAATATACCTAAAAACAAAAAAATTCAAACTTGAAAGTATAGGTGAGCGTTATACGCTGGATTTAATTGTAGCTATTTTATCAGTGTTAAAACTTTTAAATACATGTATGAAGGTGTAATTGCTCTAAATACCCTATCCACCACATTTTTACCCCTTCGATTCTAAGCCGCACCCGATTTAACAGCTTGATACACTTTTTACCGATTAAGCATTGGGTAAAAAGTGCGGCTTAGATTTGAGTAAATACGGTATTTTAAAAAATACGGAGGAAAAAAAATCGAATGATTAGAGTAAAAATTTTGTTGAATAGAAAATGCATTTCGCTATTTGGAGGATATTTTACGAAGAAAATCGTAAAATGTTCTTGGTTCCAGGAAAAGTTCGAGAAATAGAGAAATTCGTAAAATAGAGGTCCGGTTGTATTGTGTACTTTCATTTAGCTCAGTACTCCTACGCCACTGGGTGGACCGCAACACGTTGAAAAAAAATTAGAAGTAGCCCGTACCCTGGAAAAGTCTGCCCACCCCTGTTCTAGAGCTACAACCCTTTACGTTCATAAGGAATGTTATTTCTTTAAAATAAACAATATTTCGATATATGTAGAAGTCTCATTTTTTTTTTCTATGCTTATCTTTTTTTTCCTTCTGTTTTTAAAGCTATCATATTTTTACCTGACGTATAACGCGTACTTGTAAATTTCGATCATATTATTTTTGTGTTAAAAGGGCGCGTTATACGCCGGATTTTATGGTACTTGATTTATTTTAAGGTATATTTTTCTTAAAGGGGGATGGGGCTCCCCGAAAACTCTTTATGCATTGCTAAGGGCTCCGTGAGTCGAATGAAGACCAGTAGCTTAAAGCGTCTTAGTACATACAATTTTTGAAGTGATAACTTTTTTTAGTCGCGTTTTGCTGAAGAGTGAACTTGAATGACGCGCCACGATCGGGAATGTAACGCTCATTCGGCTTTTTTCGTCTTTCGTCGGAAATCTGATTTGGACAGGGTCGGTCATGATTCAATAGCCCGCGACATACACCTCTTGGCCGTGGATAGCCTAGTGGTTAGAGCATCGGGCTCCAGACCGGAAGGCCTGAGTTCGAGGCTCGATGCCACCAAATACCCTCCGAGTACACACGGAGTACGTGTTCGTTAAATCAGCGGGTCCGAAAGTCTTGTGGGCGGTCGCAGCAGATACCACGGGTACAGGGGGCTGGAGAATATTTCCCTCGTGATAGGTGGTGTCGCCATCTATCGTTTAGAAATCCAGCCTGACTTAGGCTTTGGCAACTTTCATTCCTTCCCTTCGAGAAGGACACGACGACATACACACCCTTAAAAATCACGTGACTGAAGGTGGGGTGTTTCCCCTGGGTTTTGAGTAATACTCAGTCTTCCCTCTTGTGTGCTTATATGTTAGTTTTTTGTTTCCCAGGTGAACAGTTGATACAAACTTCGAATAAGGCAATCCCTATGGAATTTAAAAATAAATCAGATGATATTTATGTAGAAGAGTATCAAGTTTTAATGTACATAAGCGGGTTATTGCGTGCATAATATAAAATTCGAATGATCCGATTGCAGATATATATTTGTTGTAAATAAAAAAATCAATTTCGATTCATAAAATGTCGAAGGGACAAAATATTTGAGTTTTCTGGATAGAGGAGGTTTAAAAATGCCCACAGATATTGTTATGAAAACCATTTCAACGCAACATTTTATTTTTAATTTGTTAATATCGAAAAGATCCGAGTCAAAATATCTTAAAGTTGATTGTCAATTATCTTGCTTTACAAGCATAACAGAAGCATATCTGGAATTAAGGAATGTCTTGCATTCGTTTCATTTATCTTCGGTAAACTGTAAAACACATGCATTTTCATTTTGAAAAAAAAAAAATTCATTACATTCGGGAATATATGCTTAAATAATTATTCAAAACAGCTCAATGAAAAAATTTTAACGTTGAAGGATAATCGAAAAATGAAGAAATTTAAGGCCAATTAAATTAATGTTTGCTTTTTATATTTCGCTATTTTATTTATTTAAATATGCAATTATCGATTCGTATTTTATTCAATGTGCATGCACTTCCTTATAATTAATTTTTTAATACTATATAGAGAATGGACGTATATATATATATAGCATCAAATACTACAGAATCATTTGGGTTTAATCAATCATGTATCGAACAAATTTATGCATCGAAATGTAGAGCAGAAAATGGACAAATAATTCTTAATGGTTGCTATTTATGTGTCACTAAATCAAAGTGTAGAGAAAATTATCGAATTTATTCACAAAAATTTAGTTGCCTACACTGAAGCCGGATCTGCTCTTCTGAACAAATTACCTAAACTTTAAGTGGGGATTTTAATATAGGTTTTTTTTCCAAAAGATAAATCAAAAACGTTAGTTTATTTTGTAAAATCAAAATTCAAATTAATTATGTCAAATGATCCAAGTGAAAGCACGATGAAGTATGGAACAACGCTTGACAGAGTTTTTTTTAGATATTTAAATAATTTTGAATCTATAAGTTATTTACAACCTGTTTCATCTACCATTAACCTATTGTCTCCTTCTTAGAATACAATTAATTCACAAATATGATTGTATATTTTGCAAAAAATATTACTTTACGAGTACAGACATATGAATAAATAATTTTATATGACAATACTAATATCCCCCTTGTTTTTTATTCACCGAAATAATGCCTGAAATAACATTACAAAATTTGAAATTTTCACTTCTATCGCGTGGTCATAAGCACACACTTTTTCTTATTACTTCGTTAACTAAAACTATTTTTCAAATGTACTTTTTTATATTTTTTATTTCATATGTTTGCTCTTTATTATGAGGTGCATCATGTTTTCGTCTATGGTGTATTTGTGTACCATATAGCAAATTAATTTCTTTGGTCAATTGAAAAATGGAAAATGTTTCACAGTTCAAAAGATGGATTTATATTCTCAAAGCATCCTCGTGAAATATTATAGAAATTAATTTTGCAAACCTATACCAGAATATAATTAACTGTGTTTAGATTTTAAAAAAAAAATCTTATTTTGAAGAGTATGAGCTTTGATAAAGTTTTTATGTACCATTACATGTACAAAACATTTAGGTACAAATTTTTAAAATATAACAAGAAATAGCTTTTATATATACACTTTTTGATTATGTTAGAGCTATATTATTACTCTACAATTTTTATCTACTTAAAGGGGACACAGTACGATTCAATTGACAAAAATCATTCAAAAAAGCAAATTTAATTTTTTGAGCTTAAATTATTTTTTTTTATACTTTTCTATAACCTGACTAATTTTGAAAGCTCTAAAATTAAAAAAGGCAAAATTATGATAGCTTTTGTGTTCGTTTTTATTCACATCCCTATGACAAATCAAAACTTTAAGCTTACTTATCTCGGTAAGATAAAATAACTAGTTTATCTTCATTTAAAATGCTAAAGCTTTTTTTCTATTGTGCCTAATGCTTTGAATTTTTTTTAACCTATTGCTATTAGTACGTGTAACAAAAGTTGGTATGCATTTTTAAATCAAAGCTATACTTATTTTTTAAAAAATAGTTGAACTCAGAATTTGTGCATTTTTTAAGGAATTTCAATAAGCATTCTCATAAAAAGAAGTATTGTGCGAATACCAATCATGTTATCGCAAAACCCATACCAAATTTTGTTTTGAATAGTTTGACGTACTTGCAAATCAAATTTCTTGCTTGTATGTAAACTTTTGTAAGAGGAGTAGTATTTTAAAATCACTTCACAATTTTTTTTTCTTAAAAAATTAAATGGCTAGCTTTTTATGAAATTTTGAGCACAAAATCTGTTTTACATAGTATACACATATAGGAGGCAACCAAACAAGTTTTGAAAATCCTTAAATTAAAATTTTTTTGCTTAAATCGTACCATAGCCTCTTAAAATTTAAATAGTTTAAATTTTTGAATAAAAATTCGCGTGATACAAAAGTAAAATACAAAATAAAGATATGAAATTATTTCAGTACCATAAAAATATTAACATCTTGAATAGATTCTCATGTTACATAATGCATGTTTTCCATTAATAAGAGAAGATTGTGTTGTCAAAGATGACAAAATATTCTAAAACAAAATTTCGAACTCTGAATAAGATTTCTGTAAAAATGCTAAGGAGCAAAATCGATATATCCCTATCCTTTTTTACCTCTATCTTATTTCAGACTTCCTGGTTGATAACAAGCTCCATGGCTTTAATGTCGTCTCAACCATCAAGGTTCTGCCCAGGTAATAAGTAATTGTGAATAATAACTTATGTATAGTTAAGACTGGTCTTTGTATAAAGTCATCTCAATTATATTCTTAAGTTCTTATTACTTTGGGAAAGGTGAGTATATGTCTGTGTTATTTACATTTTTTATTTTATTCGTGATCATAGAAAATAACAGGGGCTTAACTACCGCCGTATCTCTCACTATAAATGATACAGGGGCCCCAAAATAAGTTAGCAAAAATAATAAAATTTTAAAAGGGCCCAAAATTCGAAATTTTTGATACAGGGCCCACTTTTTTTTTAGAACTAGCTACGCCAATGGAAAACAGCCAAGAAAAGCAATAGATTGTGGGTAATTTGGAAATTTCTAATGGAAAATCATAGATCTGGTTTTTGATTTTGAAGGGAAAAAAGGATTAAAGTGTAATATTAATTTGTATTGAATTGTGTATTTGGTAGGAAGTTATCCCAAGTCTTATTTTCCGTCTATTATAATAGAATAACTATTAGAAACTTTGCATAAAGTGATTGAAAAGTGAGAATTCGCTTTAAGTTCGAAGTGTTTCGTTATAGGATGAATTATAGATTTGGAAATTAAGAACATTTCTATACTTTATTTAATATGGAGCTAGCCGCAGGGCTGTTTTTAGGCTTAGGCACGTGCTTACGGCCAAAAAGATTGGGGTCGTCCAAAGTTGAAAAGAGAAAAAAAATTCAAATTACAGCGAACAGACCACCACTATGAAGATAGAAAAGCGATGAAAAAGATGATAATTAACAATCTGAAAACATTTAATACATAATGTATACTCTATACTGTAGTTTCAAACGATTCCATTAATTTATTGTACTAATTTACAAAAGGATGGGAGGGTGGTTCGAGATGCTGTAAGGTAAGAAATGAACAACAGTGGCCAAACCATGATACCATCCTTTTCTTAAGGCTGTCAGTTGCTAGTCTGTGGCATGGTGGGTCCATAAGTGGTGGATAATGGAAAGACTCCAAAGAACACAATGAAAGGGAAAAGAGTTATGGGAAAATCCGGCCCTGAACCAAAACTGGCAATGTAAGAACTGAGAAGGGGGAAATAAGGGAGGGGGCGTAAAAACTTGAAGTGCTTAGGGCGCCGGGGAGGTTAAAAACGGCACTGGCTCGCCGAGTTTTATAATATTTTTTTTCTCCTAGTCTCATTTTTGTTAATCTGCACGTTTTGTGTTATCTTAACTAAAATTTGTTCCCGAAATTTGATGTAATTAAAATCTGTGCTATATTTGTGTAATAAAGAATAGTTATTATATGTGCCTATTTTCTTTGTCATTTACTGAAAATCTCATACATCAACAGTTTGGATATTTTTGAAGTGAAAACTTCTTTAGCGGCGTTGGCACTTTTTGGTAGGGGAAATCTTATGGGTTCGTGTCACCGACATGCTCTGACTGGCGCAGTGTGCTGTTTGTCTTAGACACTTTTTGGATGGGTAAAATCTCGTGCTTTCGCGTCACCAACATGCTTATAGCAGAATATATGCAGCTATACAGCTGACGTATAGTGCTGTGTATACCTTATAAGAGAAATTGAATGGATTTAGTCAAAAGTTAAATGTGTATAAACTGCGCATTATTAAAATAATGTTTTGTTTGATTATTATTTGAATCGTTTAATTGAAGAATCGTTTCCAGTACAATAGTAGTACTAAAAAAATATACTAATATTTGTAAGATAAAAAATAAATAACAGAAAATTATTTTAAATACTCGCATTTATTTTGCGTATGAAAATTTTATATTATTTTAAATTATTTTAATCTTCGTATTTATTCTGGCGTTTGAAAATTCTTATATTATTTGTTTTCTAATATTTAACCTCTGCAATGCATCACGCAATCCGGATTAGTATTTCATAGTGGCTTAGACGTTTTCTTACTACCGTGGTAAAACAGACTTCTAGTTGTTCAATCATAATTTTATCGTGGATTTTGAAATTAAAAATTTTATAAATCTAATAATAATTCAAGATTAATGTGTTGAAGTTTAAAATATGGTTATTAATGCAAAAAACTATAGTTTATTACCTTATATCATTAAAATTTTAAGTTTAAAATAATGAAAACGGCTCCGACTTTAATTTCATTAATATTTTATTTTATTTAAAAATTTAATATTTCGAAATCATTATTTATTAATTTAAATTGTCAAAATAAAATATATGCTCGGCTATTTTTTGCAAAATGATTATTTATAATTTTTATGTCATTCGATTTTATTATTAAAAATTTACTAAAAAAATATTGTCAGGGAATTAGGGTTATTCCTGGGTTATCGTTTTTCATATCTGCTTAGATCCTTAACATTTCCCCTTATTTCTGCTTTGGCAAAGACTATTCACAAATCACAGGGAGGTACTTATTATGCTATTGTCTACGAATACGATTGCAAATATCCTAGAGAATTAGTATACTAAGCTTTAACAAGAGTAACGAGGATTCAAGGTTTATTTTTGGTTACTCAAGAAATATTAGCAGAAGTTAGAAATTTTGGATTGTAGAACACATATAAATGCTTCAGAAACAGATAAACATCATAAAAGATCAACAAGTCATCGAGAGGATCTAACGTTAGAATTGAAAAGGTTACGAACAATACACTACAAACGGTCACCAAAACTTTTCTTAATTTATCTCCACAAGAAAGGATTGTCGATATTTCATTCAATTGTCAAAGTTTTCATGCGCATGCAGCTGACCTAAAAATGATGCTATCGTAAAAAAGTCAAATGTTCTGCTTTTGTCAGAAATTCGTATGAAAAACGAAGAACCACTTGATATTCCGAATTTCAACTTGTTGTAAGAAAAAAAAAACCGAAGTTCCAAGAGCAGGCGTAGCTATTTATCACAATACTCAAGATTACGTCACACTTCATTACTTCACATATGGATATACATACTAAATTCACTAGAAGCATTAGTGTTAATGTTTCTGATATAGGCGAATATGCATTGCTCGTTGCGATTTCGAGAATGGGCAATACATATTAATGGTTTCCGTTTATATTTCGCCTGGAAAATCTATGAGACAGATTCAACAATTTTTATTCGAAAATTTGATGATTTATACAAAAGAAGTTTCTGAAATAATCGATAAAAGATTTGGCGAAAAATATGATATGTACCGATGATTTAAGTGGAGACTTCAATATTAACTTTGCAGATGATAAAAATCTACCACTAATTGAATTTCTAAATGAAACACTTAATTTAAATATGTCCAATGATCGAAAATCAGTACTACAAAATATAAATGACGATCATGCGGTTTTTACGCGATACTTAGATAAATTTGAATCAAACATTTTCCTTTCTTACTTTAGTTACCATAAGCCTATTGTATCTTTTTAGAACAAAATGAAATAATTGAAAGTACAAAAAGTCTAAGTATTGTTGAAATTAATGATGACAATGATGCAAACAATTAAATAATGTTAAAAATCAAGTATTGAAATTTAAGTAAATACAAATACTATCCATAAATAATATGATTGTATATTATTGTATTTCAATTGAATTGTATTTATATTTTGTCATGATCTTGTACAGCCCGTAATATGTTTGAATAATAAAAAAACCATATAAACGCATTTAGTTGTTAATAGATGTGAAAACCAGATTGATGTTGATAATTTTAATTCAAACATTATGAAATTTCAAATTTTAATACTAAAAGTTCTAAGTTTTCACTTCTATCGGCAGTCTCTATAACTGCCAATTTTTTTTATTGTATATTTAATAATTTTTAGTAATTAAAATGTATTAAACCATTAAATTTTTGATTATGGTTTTTTTGTTGATAAAACTGTTTAGTTAATGAAAATTACTATACAATCTTACGTTGTCCAATAGGATTTTCATTCCA